>CAHIKZ030000632.1:185000-195000 GCA_903632075.3 Acanthosepion pharaonis
TCTATCAGATCTACAATCGAAAAGAATCTATCTAAACTGAAAATAAAAGTTGCTACTACTACACCCAAAACAATATAGGACTTAGTCAATACAAAACAGTAATGAAAAAACCTGAAGGAGGAATTTACTCACTCGCCTGAAATAATTGTCACAAAAATACATGGGGGAAAGCGCAAAAAATCTAAATAAAAGATTATATGAACACAAAAGGGACATTTTATAAAATAATACATCAAATGCGTTGGTTTCCACCTTATTGAGACTGGCCAAATCTTTGTCATAAAAATGTTACTCTCATCAAAGGAGAAAATAATTCATTACGACGTAAATGTCTAGAGAGTGCCCTTATCGCAAGGTCATCTACAGTAAATTTGTGCTTGCATTTTGGATTCCAAAATTCGCTTGAAAATGAAACAGAACTGGGGCCTTTAATTTAATTATATAATTGAATTTGAAGTTTTTAGTTTCTGTTTTTGAAACATAGTAATTCTTTTGTAGCGATGGAATCATATTTTTTAAATCATAATATATGTATATAGTTATAACAAACATACATACAACACACACACACACACAAATATATATATATATATATATATATATATATATATATATATATATATATACTTGTATTATAAAACATGCATGCAACAAAACTATTTCTTATTTTAACAGTTAAAATATAATCCTTGAAAATGGCTAAATGTATAGCCGAAAGCGCTGAGAATGTTTTCGGATAAAAGTTTAAAGAATATTCGGACAAATTGTTCGGATATATCCATTTTTATATAATTTATCATCCGAAAAGAAAAAATTATTAGATCGCATGAGAAATTGTATAAAAAACAAAATAAAGCAACTTGTTTGTCGTTTTCAATGAAATATGCCTGAAAGAAAGATTATAATAAAAAGAACATTCGGACAACTTTTATAAATACAGAAAAAAATATATATATATATATATATATATATATATATATATATATATATATATATATGTCTAGTTATAACAGTAAAATTGTCCAAATCGTGTTACATTGTTGCCTAAATATACAAATATATATATATATATATATATATATATACATTTATACATACACACACACACACACACACACACACATATATATATATATATATATATATATATATATATATATATATATATATATATATATATATAAATTCCATCGATAAAATCATTATTTCGTCTGAAGAAACTTTTTGAAGTTGGAAATGTCTAATATGTTTTTCCCACCATTTTGTTAGGGAAATATATAAAAACGACTTTTTGCATTTCAAACATAGAACATAACACAGAAAGAATATTGGTAAAGTATGAAAAGCTTAACTGTTTTGACAAGTAGTCACATAAATTAACATTTGGAGAAAAGAAATTGCTATGAGTGAGAGAGTGCTGAAGCCGTTCTCAATCGATAAGTGAAAATACCACACAGTGCTGTCTAAGCAAAGAAAATATCGCGAATTAGATGCACAAAATAAAACAAGCTAACTTGTTTCGCACTATATAATGTATTTTCCACTAAAAGGTTTGCTTCAAATTATAGGCTACATCCCAAAATATGAGGTTTCAGCTAAGTCAAGACATTGAACAGACCGGTACTCGCATCGAATTATTCTGCAGAATGTCAATCAGAACCAGTCGATCTGAAACGATTTGATCTTGCGAACCGATAAGGCTTATTTTTTTTATCCAATGTGTCAAGGATTGCTAAAATATATATACCAAATTATTAATCATAGCCAATCAACGAGATTTCTATAACAAGCTAATTTTTAAGGTTGTTATCTTATTGCACAACTCTCCCACCCCCCGGAAGTCGTCTCCAACGACCAAGTCTGAGATAGGGCCAGACAAGCCCCAATCGAGAT
The DNA here is from genome assembly GCA_903632075.3 of Acanthosepion pharaonis. Lineage (NCBI taxonomy): Eukaryota > Metazoa > Mollusca > Cephalopoda > Sepiida > Sepiidae > Acanthosepion > Acanthosepion pharaonis. Next base: position 186,894 of record CAHIKZ030000632.1, read on the forward strand.
TGACACCAAGAAATAGAAATGGGGATGGATCGGCCACAGACTCCGAAAACTTGCCTCTAGTTTCACCAGGCAGGCCTTTGACTGGAATCCACAAGGAAAGTGAAAAGTGGGTCGACCAAAACAGACTTGACGCAGTGGTGAAGACAGCCGATACGACATGGGCCGAGCTGATGAGGATCGCCCGGAACCGAATCCGTTGGAGAGGTGTTGTTGCGGCCCTATGTTCCCTGAAGCCAATCAATAAAATATGAATTGAACGTTTGTAATATTATTAATATTTACAGTAAAAATATTTTACTTTTTTAAAATACCGTAATTCTTCGTGTATAGATGGCGGGGGAGTATATGACGGAGTTGAAAAAAGTTTAAAAAGGAGAAGAATTCCATGGTGAAAAAAGATTATTTTCAAGTATAAAACGCACCTGATTTTAGAGCAACGAAAATGACCAGAACGTGTCAAAAAAAAAAAAAAAAAAAAAAAATAGGTAAAAAAAAGAAAGACGGGGCATTTTGTTTAATTTAGCGTTTCGTAAGTGATAATGAGTCTTGTGATATAAGGCTATTGAATCACCAATACATATTGAGACCATGAATCAAAATAAAATTGAATAAATATTAACTTGTTTATATGTGTAGTGATATGTTGATTAACTAATTAACATATCCGGAATACACACGTTATGTAATGATTTCGATTAGGAGGAGCAGGAGGAGGAGGAGGAAGTGGAGGAGGAGGAAGTGGAGGAAGAGGAAGAGGAGGGACTACGTATGAGCATTGAGTAGTAACACGAAGGACATAGGACTTCACAACACTTTAATTGGCTTTAATTTTTTTGTGACAATCCAAAGAGAAAATTATTTCGAAATTATTTGTGTACTCCTGAAACGAAGTGTTCGTTATTCATTCAGGTTATTTTTCTGTGCTCGTAGTCATCCGAGATCTGATATTGGAAGGCCGTCTATCGTCGTCGGGGCCGTAGAACTGATCGAATTGGTTGCTTGTAAAGCTAACGGTGTTTATTGTGAAACAGCCATTAGTAAGCCTTTCGCTAAAAATTGTTTTTTATGATTTTTTATTTTGAAATTATACAAATGTTTGGTTTGTTTTACAGCAAATCAACCTCAATGAGTTATTTAATGCCGACAAAATTTTTATTGCTGGTAAGAAAAAAATGTATTGTTCGTAATATTTTTCCCCAAAATGTATTGCTGGTAATAGTTTTTTCCAAAAATGTATTGTAGTAATATTTCTTTCAAAAGTGTATTTCTAGTTAGTTTTTCTTTTTCAAAAATTTACTGGTAATAAATAAAAAAAAAACTGCTGATATTAAAACCTAGTTTTATACTTTCATAGTGTTTTGACCCATTTTTAGGGGTTAACTGTTTGCCCATATTTGGGACCCTAACAGGTGCTACCACCTCGAGTCAAGGTGGACCTGGGAATATCAGCATTTAAGAGGTAGTTCCACGCTCCTCAAAACCTCCTGATCAGAGGCCTTGCTGTTGGATGTAGGTCATCGTCATACACAGGACGCGGATGTAGTTTATCGTCTTACCCAGAACGGGCAAATCTTTTTAATTGTAAATTAAACGGTAGAAAATGGATAACGGCTCGGATTGAGAAATCGAATTGACGAGTTCAAATTCCAGCCGAGGTTCATTAAATTCCCTTAATTGCAAATAACTTCGGGAAAGGTATGAATCAATTTTTTTCTCCCGTTTGCTATGGGTAAATAGTAGTACAGACTGGGTCACATAGACTTGGGTAGCAACCAGTCTAGCAGGAGAAAAAAATCTGAATTCAAATCTTGAAGAGGGTTGAGCTCCGTCAGGCTATCTTACCCAGGAAACACTACTGCCATTGCTGTAGCAGCACGTGTAGTGTCACCTACGGCCCTAGAGGGTTTCGCGTTTGCAAAATATATACATATTTTTGCCTTTGAATGATTTCCAAACTCACGTTGGTGTCTAGATTTAACAAAATCCGCAAAAAGTACGAAACTCCCATTAATCCAGGAAAGAGTTAGACTTGAGAAACCTATTTTCCTGCAAAAATTGTTTCAATAATATAAAGATTTTATTAATTTCAACCGACACTAAAACTTGATGTTTAACGTTCTTTTTTATAGATACAAGTATGTAAGTAAATGCTCTGTTTATAATAAACAGTATTAAATAACATTTACCGGCCTGAATGTCCGAGAAATTTTCATAGAAAAAATTCACCCTTTGACAGGATTCGAACCTGCATCCTATACGGAACTGTCATTTACGCTGACGTGCCTTAACCGTCTCGGCCACAAAGGAGCGTTCGGTAGGCAAGGTCGAATTTACTGCTTATAAACTTCAATCTTCCATGAATCTCGTACATTCATAATTGCTCTGGCGTATCAAATGTAAACAAATGACGTCATATATTAAGAAATGGACAAAGTCCGACAATTTATTTATTAAAGACATTTTTATGTTTAACGTTCTTTTTTATAGATACAAGTATTTAAGTAAATGCTCTGTTTATAATAAACAGTATTAAATAACATTTACCGGCCTGAATGTCCGAGAAATTTTCATAGAAAATATTTGTCCTTTACTTAAGTAAGGAATGGACAAATCCAACCCAGTTATAGCAGCAATACTCCATTTTCAAATGGATCTCTTACTTAATAATTTACATTATTCGGGCTGTTATCCTCATCTTCATTGCTATATTCACAACGTTTCGGCCGTTGTACGCTCCTGCCTTCTTCAGGTGATTGAAATTTCGAACCGAAATCTCCATATGCCTGTATCTTTGAGATGAGGTATTATGATTAATTACATTATTTACATTATTCGGACTGTTGCCCTCATCTGCATTGCCATATTCACAACGTTTCGGTCGTTGTACGCTCCGGCCTTCTTCAGGTGATTGGAATTTTGGAACCGAATCCTCAATTTGTCTATATCTCTGGGATGAGCTATTATGATTACTTACATTATTTACATTATACGGGCTGTTATCCTCATCTTCATTGCTATATATGAGGATAACTGCCCGAATAATGTAGATAATGTAAGTAATCATAATACCTCATCTCAGAGATATAGAGGCCGAAACGTTGTGAATATATCAACGAAGATGAGGATAACAGTCTGAATAATGTAAATAATCTAAGTAATCATAATACCTCATCTAAGAGATATAGACAGATAATCTAACTCTTGTTAAGATAAAAAAACATGGCGGAAAGAGTCAAGTAATTCAATCCATGATAAAGTCGAAGTAGGCAAACCAAGAGAGAAAAGCAACAGAATTTCTGACTGGTAAAGAAAGCAGAATGTCCGCCGTTGGAATTAGGACTGACACGGAGAGCAGTCAGGCTAGAATCTGCTTGATATGTGAATAAAAAGAAAACAGACAAAAAACTAAAACAAATGCAGCGTTTGGTCAGTTCAAAGTAACTAATGTGTAACAAGTGGTTTAAATACCACTTGTTACACATTAGTTACTTTGAACCCTGCACATCCAAAATTTTGGTTTAAAAATCTATAACACTGATTAACTGATTTCTTTGTTTAGCGGCATGTCAACTCCTTAGGTGTCATTCAATGGAGCTTTGAGGTAATGAAAATATGATAAATGTTATTCTTCATTCACTATTGAATACATAGTAGATGATACTCAGCTTTTGTGTATATAGATGTTTGTGTGGACATGATTACTAGAGGCAGTGTGGGTGCTTTACATTGTAGTTTTGTTGAAGTTATATTTTGGAATACAGTTTGATTTCTTTAAGAAATTGTAGGAGGTTATATGGACAAATGTCATGAAAGAGTTCTATCATTATGGTTGTTTGGTTGGTTGATTTTGTTTGGCGGCATATCAACACCTCTATGGGTTATTTAATGCCAAAATCTAAATATTTGTACGTAATTTTATGCTTTCAGAGTAAAGGTATGCTTTTTATTGTGAGACCGGAAACTACCTACACAATAGACTCTTCCAGGCCTATATTAAGTAGACGATATAACACTCTAGAGAGTGACACAGAGAGACAGTGAGAGTTTCGTACGACTATCAGTGTTGGACACTAACATATAGTAAGCTCCGCTTACACTATCTCTGTAACCTGTTGTTAATATATCTTTCTTACATCTAATCCGTGTTCCGTGTTTTACTTCTGTGGTCCCAACTTTGGCACCCACATCACTTTTTAAATATATATTTTGTAGATCATCAAATGTATTGTTGGTAATTTTAGTATAAAAATGTATTTTTTTTATTATTTTAGTGTTGCAGTGACTGTATTTTTGCTATAAAAAGGTATTGTTGGTCATTTTATTATAAAAGTGTTCTGTTGATTTTTGTTTTGGGATTAACTATTTGTTCATAGCTGGGCCCTAACAGGTGCTACCACTTTGGATTAGGGTAGACGTGGGGACAACAGCAATTAAGAGGTGATTCCACGCTACTCAAAACCCCCAATCAGAAGCCTTGCTGCCGGGTGTAGTTTATCGTCATACTCAGGACGGTAAAATCTGTAAGAAAAAGTTGTGTATGTCACATGAATATTTACAGTACTAGCTTTGCCTGACTATTACGATATTTAATTTTTTTTTATGTGAGCGCTTATTTTTATTTTTTTATTTTTTGGCGTGGAACGTTAAAAACATCTAAGTTTTTTGATAAGGATGTTTGATTCTGATATCAATTAAAAAAAGGCGGGCATATTTTGAGTTGTCGTGTCGTTCGTCAAGAATATCGTTTGTGTTACGTTCCTTCTCGCGGTATTTTTTGCGTGATTTGCTTTGAAATGCGCAGAACGCATTTCAAGCGATCACACACTGTCAATCCCAGTCGCTCATCTGACGTGTTAGACGGCTGTTCGCTCACCTCATATAATTATCTAAAAGCAATTATTTCCACTAGAATGGAAGCGTGACGAGATACTTTCAATGAATTTCTTATTATGTCCCATTATAAAAACTTAGCTTACGTTTTTTCATGGCTAGAGCCACGCCCGTGTAAGGATATAGTTTTCAAGGTTGTCATGCTTGATCAGCTACCTAGTTGCATTTTTAAAACCGGCGTCAGTATTCAATGTTCGACTCCAGGTAAAGTCAGTGTCTCAGACGCTGTTTTTTTTAAAGCAGTGAATTTATAGGGCGGCAAAGGAGGTCAAGTGTAACAGTAGCAACAGAGAGGTAATAGAAAGCATTAGATGGAAAGCTCCAAATTCTAGATTCCTGATTGTCCCAAGAGATGATAACCGAGTGGATCAAAATGTTGGTCCGTGATTCTGAGTGGATAGTAAATGCGATTTCAGTTGTGGATCCATCCCCGAACGCTACATCCTTGACATATTCAGGTTAAGTGAACGTCTTTATCTATCCCTTATATCGTCACAATCTTCACTTCCTGATTCTTACTCTTCAGTAACCCTGTACCACGTGACTTCTTAATTTCTGTTCTTTTATTTTTCTTGCTCTTGAACGTTTTTCTTTTTCACATAGTTTTTCACCCCTGCGTCTTAGTGGCTTTATTGTATTACTGGGACTGAAATTACCCCCCCACCTCAAAAAAATAAAAATAAAAAATAAGAAAACCTTGTAATACGTGAACATTAATAAAAACAATTTCTATGCTTGGTCTACTGAGTGGGTTGTTAGAAGATAACTTGCGCTAATGAACATGTTGCCCCAAATGGAAAAAGCGTCCTGGGTAAGACGATAAACTACGTCCGCGTCCTGGGTAAGACGATAAACTATATCCGACAGCAAGCCCTCTGATCAAGAGTTTTTCAGGAACGTGGAACTACCTCTTAATTGCTAGTGATCTCAGGTTCACTTTGACCCGGGGTGGTAGCACCTTTTAGGGTCCCAGCTATGGGCAAATAGTTAACCCCCAACTTGGTGTCAAAACACTATAAAAGTGTAAAAATATGTTTTAATACCAGCAATAGATTTTTGTAAAAATTATTAGAAGTGACGAATTTTTGATGAAAAAAAAAATTAATACCAGCAATACATTATTACCAGCAACACATTTTTGGAAAAAATATTACCGGCAATAAATTTTGGAAAAAATATTACCAACAATAAAAAAAACTTAAACAACCCATTGAGGTTGATATACCGTAAAACAAGCTAAACCAAACCAAATGGAAAAACATGTAATAATAATAATAATAATTCCTCATCTTACAAACTCAATCTTTATTTTTATCAGTATTTTGCAATAGTCAGCGGCTATAATCAATGTGGTTAGAGACTATTTTTTCATATATAGGAGCTTTTCTTTTCTCAAACTTAGGTGTCTAACAACGATACGTTCTACAAAACTTAGCGCAACTTATTGATATTTTTTCTAATGTTTACAGACCCCCACCAGGCATTTTCTTTCTTTCGTCTCCATATTAGGCCGAGAGCTAGAAGGGAGAAAAGGGTAAGTGTGGATAGGGTAGCGAGGCGTAACTAAACTTTCACTCCTCCCAACTCATGTGCAGATCAATCTAATATGCTGTTGCCCATAGACGTAGTGCAACAGGAAGTTAACACCGCATGCGCAGACTACGGGACGCTATAGTTCGCAGTATTGATTGGCAGGAGAAGGCTAAACTGTTTAAAAGCATAGACAAATAAAATGTACAAAAAACAAAGCAAAACAAAACAGAACCAAAAAAAATGTGACTGAAGACGAGACTGATAATAGAAGGGAAAAGAAAACGCAAAGAAATAAAAACCATTATTTGTTAAGAGACTCATAAAAATAAATAAAATATACTCATTGGATAAAAGATTATGCATATGAATCAAAATGGCGAAAAATAAAAATGGAAACAAATACAAAACAGTAGTATATCGTCAAGAAACGAATAAATGATATGAATTCAATTAAACAAAGAGAAATATCCTTTTCTTTAAAACAAAGAAATTTGAGTAAAGGAACAAACAATTTCTACGTATTGATTTAGCAAAGAAAAAATTAAGTTCTTAGAAGTCTATATTGTGTATGAATTATTCAAATCGTTCAATAAGCGAAGGTAATACATTATTAACAACATAAGACAGGGGGCGGCACCACCCCCGGCCCTCGAGGCACATCCCCCCCCGGCCCAGATCCGACCCCGGTCCATATCTCACGGTCCTCGGGCCATATCTCACGCCCCTGGGCCACATTCCACGGCCTCCGGGCAACATTTCACGCCCCCGGGCCACATCTCACGGCCCTCGGCCAACATCCCACGACTCCCGGGCAACATCTCACGGCCCCAGTCCCACATCTCCCCCCCGCATCTCACGGCCCCGGGCAACATCTCACGGCCACCAATCAACATATCACGACCCCCGGGTCACATCTCACGGACCCCGGGCAACATCTGGTCCGCGAAGAATTTTTGTCCGGCCCGCCGACTACACGCTTGGGCACTTATTATCTAAAACATTTGTGGAGCAAGTGGTAGAAAAATATCAGTTGGAGTTAATCGACTTACAATTTTTAAAATCAAAATTTCATTTCGAATCTACTGCTGACTTCTACACGAAATTTATTTTGTCAAGCGGAAAATAAAAGCTTATTGAATAATGCGAACATGATGAGATGATTATTTGGAAGCACATATACTTGCGAACAATTTTTCGAAAATGAAAAATGATAAAAGTCGTTTAAGAACAAGTTTGTAATAAAATAATAAAGTCTGTTCCAATAACTTGGACTGATTTTAAATGTGAATTAAGTTTAAGTGTCTAATGAACTTTTTCTTTCAGATTTAACAACTTAAGTTTTTGGCAATTTCAATCATGGAAAGATTAACAATCAAACAACGTGTTAATGTTTCAAGAGTGCAATTGGAAAAATTGTTCGTAAATTCAAACAAACTGTGTCGGTGGCAGATGTGAAAACACCGTTGTGTGTTCGTTTACGCCGTTCAGCTGAAAACATTGCTGCATTACACGAGAATGTGGCCGAAAATGCAGACCCCCTCTATTCGTCAAACAACGTTACATCGAATTTTGACAAAAGATTTGTCTCTACACGCTTACAAAATTCAATTGACACAAGAACTGAAACCTGCTGACCATTTGGAACGCCGTACATTCGTCAATTGGGTGCATGAGCAAAGACAAG
>CAHIKZ030000632.1:200000-235000 GCA_903632075.3 Acanthosepion pharaonis
AATCATGAGAGATGCTTGGTCCTGGGGATTCCAAGCCTGCAGCAGCACCTCCCTCATTGTACAAAAAAGGGACGGTCAGCGGAATATCAATACCAGCGCGAAACTGATTGCGCGGAGTGGACAACTGTTGGCTTTACACAATGTGCACGCACCTGGGCACCCTACTTTAAACCGGCCTATACCGCCACCGTGTGGCGTGGAGCAAATAACAAATGTAGTATCTGTTCTCCTCATCTTTAATAGTTATGATAATATTAGTTACTTCATTATATATATATATATATATATATATATATATATATATATATATATATATATATATATATATATAATGGACTCTCCTGTCATTTCAAGCAGCTCAGTTCGTAGTAACTGACAACCAGACACCAGCACATATGATTTGATTATAGTGGTGAAGGTTTTGTGCAGAAACATCCACACTTTTTGAAGAGCCGAATACTGCACCGAATGCCGCACCACGTGACACAAGGTCGCCAAACGACCCTCCGCAGGTTTTGAATTCAGAGTGGTCCTTCTCCTAGATCAGTTGCCATCCATGGCTATAGAACCCAATCTGTCCTGCTATTTACCCATAGCTAGGTGGGGGGGGGAGGAGAAAAAAAGGATTCATACCTTTCCCATAGCGGCTCGAATTGAATCGGAAAGCCGAGTTCGAATTCCAGTCGTCTGTATATATATATATATATATATATATATATATATATATATATATATATATATATATATATATGTGTGTGTGTGTGTGTGTGTGTGTATGTGTGAGATAAAATGAAATAAAGTTTTCGTGTGACGTGTTTTCTCCTTTAGGACCTCGCTGGACTGGATTTGTTGCTTTGGTGTGATTACACGTGCGCAAGAATGAGGGATGCTGGGAATTTTAAATTTAATCCGATGAAGTCCTAAAGGACAACACGCGTCACACGAAAACCTTTTCCTGTATGTATCCTGTCATACATTTTCTTCCTCTAGATACACACACACACACACACACACACACACACACACACACACACACACACACATATATATATATATATATATATATATATATATATATATATATATATATTATCTCATATACATAAAGATATATATAAAGATATATATGTGTATTTTGGCGCAAATTCGGTTTTTTCCTATTTGATTGAAGAGCATTTACTTAAAACATTTCTTATTTTTTACTGTTTCCTGACATATGTATTTATTGGTACTCCAAGATTATAGATTTCTTCCCGGTGATATTTCTTCTTATACAAGCGTGGTAAGTTTTTTTTGAAATAAATTAAAAAATAACATATTAAAAGAAATATGTTTTTTTCGCTATATAATAATAACCATGTTTCAAAAATGGAAGCTAAAAGCTTCAAATTTAATTTTGTAATTAAATTAAAAACATTAGTTCCATTTCATCCTCAAGCGAATTTTAGAATAACTTATTTTTTTTAATTTACTGAATTTTAAAGGCACGGAAAAATTCATAATTCACTGTTTCCAAGGATACAGAAAGATCCAATCATTCAAACAAGGGGTGGCAGCGTGTTCATTTTTATTAACTTTTGTTGTATCAGTTATTAGTTACGTTCGAAAAAGGGGTTATGTTTAGGTAGGGTAGGAATGTATTTTTCAACGAATTCTGACATCCGTTAAATGCATGAAGGTCTGGGGTTTTTTTTATTTTATTGTTAACGGCAAAAAATTCTTACGGCATTTTTCTATTTGTATACTTAAAGATTTTTTGGTAATGTTTAGGTTAGAATACGTTTTATTTAATTACAATTTTAAGATATTTTCACTTTTAATTTTTAATAGACTATATTTCTTTTAAAACAAGTAAATGTACTAGAATTACTTACAGTAGATAAAATCTTAATTTAATTACAAAATTAAATTCGAAGCTTTTAGCTTCCATTTTTAAAACATGGTTATTACTGTGTAGCGAAAAAAAACATATTTTAAATCAGCTAATTTATAATAATTATGCTCTGTAAATTTACATTGAGCACTGCTTTGTAAAAATAAAAATATCAATAAGAACACCGGATTATATATCAGTTTCAGTTATATTATTATATATATATATATATATATATATATATATATATATATACACAACACATTACATTGTATCTAGACATATCGTTCTGTTGTTAATATTTCGCCCTCTCGTGTGGTATGACGTCATAGAACAGCGTCTTGAACTTACGAACTGCGTCTGCTATTCCACGACCGTTATCGTCGCATAGCAATCTTCTATGTCAGCATAACAGAATATCATATTCGATGGTGAATATCTTTGTTTAAATGTCCATATAACCACTATGAAGATGGCTTATGTGAACCGAAAGCTTAGATCAAGGAACAGCTTAATAAGAAATATCCAAATGTTGGACAAGTTTTGTTTTTATTTTCACCCCAAATTAAAGCAAACATACAAACGGCTCATGATCAGGCGTAATACGTCGTATTTTGGGGAAATAAATGTATAATTTATGTACATATATACCAAGCCAGCATACCACTCGTTTCTATTGTAAAAGGCGACAGAGTGCGGAAGAAAGAGAAAAAATGTTGGGCATGGCTGTCAGCTGATGTTATTGTGAAGACGGCGAAGGATGAAAGTTGAAAAGTATCGGGTTCAGTCTCAGTTTGCCTACGGCGTTCTTGACCAACCTCTGCGTGTCGACATCTCAGTCGGGTCTCTTTCTCTCTCTCTCTCTTTCTCTCTCTCTCTTTCACTCTGCGGCATTGAATCAAGGAATTTATATCCGTCGTATCGGCTCCAAATCACAGGCTGTCTGTTAGTGGCAGTTATTTCTACTGTTCAATTTAAAATGTTCATTTTATCATTTAATACGGAAAACATGCGTGGAGCCATGATGCGCAGAGAAGCGTTTTCGCATTCTGCCTTGTGTCGTCGAGCAGTCAACGTCCGGCTTAGTGTAAGAAACACGACAAGCCCCCCTTTCTAGAAAATTGATCGGGTAAAAGCCGTATCAATTAATAATTAGTAATAAATGTACGTCTTGAAGTTTGTAGGAAATGTGAGTTTTCTACCTGATCTGATTTGAATTGTCGGTGTATTGTTGGATTGTGGTGTATTTTTAGATTTGGGTGTTTCTTACACATAAGGAGAATGTGTGGCTTGGTTGGTTTTCTTTTTCTAAGACAGTTTGTTTCAGTCTGTTAGTAGCGACTGTGTCTGACTGATTACCTTTTTGTATTGTGAAGTATTTTTCTGCTCTGTGAAAGACTTTGTATGGACCCTGATACTTTGCTGATAGCGGCTTTTTTTACTGCGTCTTCTCGTAGGAAAACCTATTCGCAGGTATGCAGATTTGTTGGTGTGTATGTATGTTTGTTTGAATTTCGAACAGGTGTGAATTTCAATTACGGCATCTTATTTTTTAATTCTTGTATGAAATTTCGATGGCTGGTTAGAGTTTATGTCATTTTCAAAACATTGTCCTGGTAATGATAAGGGTGTACCAAAGACTATTTTATCTGGTGTGCAGCCAAGGTCTTCTTTAATAATGTTCCTTATAGAGAGGAGTATAAGGGGTAAATCATCAATCTAATTAATCGAGTTTTCCTTCATGGCTGACGATGTCATGAGTTGCCTGTGGAATCTTTCCACTAATCCATTAGCACATGGGTGGTATGCTGTGGTCTTAATGTGCTTTGCTCTCAGCAAGTTGCTGAATTCCTGAAAAAGACATGATTGGAATTGTGTGCCACGATCAGTGACTGTAACATTGGGTACTCCGAAAATAGAAATCCAATCTTTTAAAACAGCATTTGCGATTGAAGTTGTCGATGTGTCTTTCCGTGCAATCTCGGTAGGCCAACGTGAAAATCGGTCAACAATAGTTAGGATATAGGAATAACCTTGACAGTTCGAGAGGGGACTCACGATGTCTAAGTGGATGTGTTTAAATCTTGCATCAGGTTTGCTGAAAGTACCTATTGATGTTTTGGTATGACATTGTATTTTGTTCTGACATTTTAGGCATGCTGATGTCCAGTTTCTGATGTCTGATGCCATGTTTGGCCAAACAAAACGTTCACTGATAATTTTACAGTTGATCGCTTGCTTGGGTGTGAAAGATTGTGAAGGTGTTGAAATATTTGTTTCCTCAATATGGGTGGGATGTACAGTCTAGGGTTGGTTAATGTAGTGTCACAATAAAACCTTTTTATTACCGAAAGGAACTGGAAATTCTTTCAATGTTAAAGAGGTATTTGATAATATTTCTGTTAGAGTAGAGTTAGATTTCTGTTCATCAGAAATTAAATCATGACTTAATGTATCGTCGGTAATCACTGTTATATTTGTGCGTGACAGTGAATCAGCCACAATATTTTGTTGTCCCTTAATATAATGAATGTCTGTTGTGTACTGAGAAATAAAATCTAAATATCTAATTTCTCTAGGGGTGTATCTACAGTTCATGGCATGAATGAGGCGCTTGTGATCTGTGTATATCGCGTATGTGTCTAAACTGTTTAATTTCTAAATATACAGCCAACAATTCTCTAGAAAAGGTGTTATAATTTGTTTGTGTCTTGGTTAATTTTGCTGAGAAGAAGGAAATAGGTTTTCTTACTGAATCGATTTCCCCTTCAATTACAGCTCCTGTTGCCGTGTTGTAGTGAAAAAGATGAGTGCATTTTCGTCGTTGCTGATATATGAGATTTCGGAAAGTTTGTAAGTTCTGATTTGGATGTATTGAAGGCATGAAGTGCATCCTGTTGTAGAGTAATATTCTTGCTTTTTTTCTTTAACAGATTAGTCAAAGGCAGAATTATAGTTGATAGATTAAGATTGAAACGGCGATAATAATTCATTAGTTCGATGAATCTTCGTAACTGTCGGATGGAAGTAGGTATAGGAAAATTTTCAATTGCTTCCACTTTTCCGGGTAAGGGCGAAATCCCATGTTGGTTTATCATGTGTCTAAGAAATTTAACTTGAGTCGTCCCGAAAAATACTTATCTAAGTTTATTTTTAGGCCAAATTCGGATAGTCTCTGAAAGACTTGATGTAGGTGGTCTTTGTGTTCGGCAGTATTGTGGCTAGCAATGAGGATATCATCAATGTAAGCGTATACGAATGGTAATCCTCTCGGGACTTGGTCGATTAGTCTTTGAAATGTTTGAGCAGCATTCCAAAGATCAAATGCCATTCAGACAAACTCGTATAGCCCAAACGGAGTTGTCACCGCTGTTTTGGGAATATCTTCTTCCGCTACTGGGATCTGGAAATAAGTTTTCGCTAGGTCAATCTTGGAGAATATACATGATCTCCATAATCCGAGTGCGAAATCGTGTATGTGTGGGACAGGATAACGATCAGGGACGGTAGATGCATTTAATTTACGAAAGTTCATACAAGATCGAAATCCTTTATTATCCGCTGTTGGAACGTGGTTTAGGGGTGATGCATAAGGTCTTTCAGATGGGTGAATTATCTCTTCCCGTAGTATTTTGTTAAATTCGTTTTTGGCGAATTGATATTTTTGCGGATGTAGCCATCGTGGATGTGAAAATACTGACTGTCCAGTAGTCTTTATTCTGTGATTTGTGTCATGTTTGACGCTGTCCACGTTTTTGAAGGATGTTGTAATTTCCTTAAATTTATCCAAGATATCAAAGAATTCTGTACTATTGCAAGTTGTTACGCTGATACTAGTAGAATTGTATTATGTGTGGATTCCTGAAATACGGATATTAGTTTCGGTGTCCAAAAGGAATCTGTGTCTCATATTCACCGACAAGTTGAAATGGGCCAAAGATCCGCCCCAAGAATTGGTGTTTGCATATCAGCTTGTAGAAAGTTGCACGTAAAATCACGTCGCATGCCAATATTTAGCGTTATGTCTTTGCTGCTGTAGGTATCGATGCACGTACCATTTGCAGCTAGTAGTCTAAGGAGACTAGGATTGGGTTTGCGTCCAGGTGGGATGACACTGACTGCTGCTCCAGTATCCACTAGGAATTTGTAGCCGTTATTTTGGTCAACTACGTAAAATAAACGGCTTTCTTTGTGTCTGCCGGCCGGGGTAGTCGCGTTCACTCGCCTGTTTGCTCGTTTCCCTGGTGTCTGTTGGTATTATGACGGCAAGTTTGGGTGCATTTCCTTGCATCGTTACCAAACGTGTGGTGATACCAGCAAATTCCACTGGGGTGAGTGTTCGTCCGTCCGCGACTAAGGCTTCTTCGGCGTGGGGTACGATCACGTCTACGTGAGGTACTTCTGTACTTCTGTTGTTGTTAGTTTAGAAGCAGTTACATTTGGTTTTGCAAATCTACGAGTGCCTCGTCGATATGCGTGCGTTTAGCGCTGCAGTTGTTTTATTGTTTGGAAGTCAGTGCATTAAGTCTTTTATCAAACGACACGAAAATTTTGTCGTCGATATCTGCCAATTTCTCCAGTGCTGTGTCGTCTGTCATGGGCGTTAGTATTTGTACCATAGTGGTTGGCAATTTGTCCAACCATAGACGACGACGCAGGGTGGACTCCGACATATCATTCCCTCTGAGGTGACTTTTCATGTGCCTGAGGAGTTGCAAGAGTGTTCTATCACCGAAACTTATGTTGTTAAATAGTTCCCTCGATATTTGTTCGTCTGAGCAACCTGTCCTTTTAATAATGGCTGCTTTAAGGACATTGTAAGAGTCAGTGTCAAGAACATCTTCCAATAGCTCGGCAACTTCGTCGACAGGAGGCAAGGCTTGAACAACACTGGCAAATTTTATTTTCTGCGACCGTATCCTTCTCGCAGCGAAAATGACCTGGAGTTGGAGGAACCAATTCTTGGTGTTGGTGGCATTGTATGGCGGTAGGTGGAGAACTGAGGAATTAATCTCCAAAGATGGTTCAAAAGTATCTTCGTGTGAACTCATTATGTTGCTGCAGTTTGCATATATTTCCTGAAGAAGTTGCTATCGCTCGAAACATCGGGGTTACCACTTCTTGCGGAAATGAAGAATGAGTAACCTGGAAGGCAGAACTTGTCGCTATTGTTGCTTCTGGTGAAGAGCTTAATTTCTTCTTCGCCTCACCAAACGTAAATTCGAGGAAAAGGAATACGTCGTATTTTGGGAAAATAAATGTATAATTTTTTTACATATATACAAAGCCAGCATACTATTCGTTGCTATTGTAAAAGGCGACAGGGTGGGGTAGAAAAGAAGAAAGTGAAAAAACGTTGGTCATGGCTGTCGGCTGATTTTTTGTGAAGACGGCGGCGGCGAAGGATGAAAGTTGAAAAGTATCGCGTTCAGTCTCAGTCTGCATGCGGCGTTCTTGACCAACCTCTGCGTGTCGATATCTCAGCCGGGTCTCTCTCTCTCTCTCTCTCTCTGTGTCTCTCTGCGGCCCTGAATCAAGGAAGTTATATCCGTCGTATCGGCTCGAAATCACATTATGTGTCTTTTAGCGGGCTTTATTTCTACTGATCTATATATAAAGTTCGTTTTATCATTTTATACCGAAAACATGCGCCGAGCCATGTTTTCGCATTCTGCCTTGGGTCGTCGAGCAGTCAACATCCGGTTTAGTGAAAGAAACACGACAATATATGGGAAAAGAAGAGCAAGATGGAGAAGAAGAAGAATCAATATTCGCAAGAGATCACGTGATTAAACGTAAACAAAACAATGGTTTCCCTTTTAGGGGACGGGTATAAGAAAAACATGATATAGAATCGGTTTTGTTTATTTTGAATTTCTTAGAATACACTAACAACATTTCAAGTAACATCGTTTTTATATAATCAATGAGCAGTCGACTTATACGACAGGTATAGGATAAATTCCTGAAAATGTGCTACATTTTTTGACATCGTTTTATCTAAAAGTCGACTTATATGCGTAAATATATGGTACACACACACACACACACACACACACAGATATATATATATGTCGATTTTATATATTTTTATATATCAAGAACAACAATAGGGGAAATATATGACAAAATGTTTTTACATATATGTAGTCGCACAAGCATAACAAATTTAGTCCTATGAAGTTCTAAAAGACGAAATGCGTCAGATGCATTTTTTAAATCAATTCACCCCAATCAAGGTCTTAACGTCACTATGATGCAGGGGACTACTGGAAGTGAAAAAGAATGAAAAGACTTTAGAAGGAACCCGAAATAATCTTAAACAAAGAATAAGGGATAAACCTCTACTCCTGTTCAAAATATCGGAGAGGAATTTACACACATACACACACACGTTTATATATATATATATATATATATATATATATATATATATATATATATATATATATATTTTAATTCATCGAGTCTGAAACCTCAACAGAATGCAGAAAGTAATGGGCCTCGGTGACGAAGAAATTGCAAATCAGACTCAATATAGCGCCGCTCACTCATATATTCCGTGATGGAACTCTACTGAGTTTCTCTCTAACCATAGGACTGTGCCCTCCAGGTGCCGCGGCTACTATCACCAAGCCACTCACTCTAGAGCATTAGAAGCCGGTTCAAGCAATGATGTACATGATAGAAATTATTAGGAGGATTTGATAATTATATTTAAGTAATTTCTTTCAGACTCGATGAATTACTTATATATATATATATATATATATATATATATATATATATATATATATAGTTAGATAGATAGATATGTGGATATAAACCAAATAATGAGACATTAGCAACCGTATATGCCTTCCTCACATGAGACCCAGTATTAAAAACAACTGTAATAAGTGTTTCATTCTCCAGTTCGTGCCTGACGATTTGGGAAAACCATGTTAACGTAACAGCGCATCTTGAAAAACTGACTTTGCAGAAACTGGAAAAGTTGAAATGGGATCTGACTCTTCTCCACCCACCGTATTCTCCTGACTTGGCTCCTTCAGATTTTCATTTGTTCCAGTCTTTAAAAAATGTAAATGACCAAAAGATGTGACTGTACAGTCAGTAGAAGACTACTTCACAAGCATCTTCCAATTAAAAACACGAAATTTGTACGAAAATGACATCAACAATCTTGTAGAACGATCGGAGACAGTTGTTAGAAACAACGGAGATTTTTCTCTGACTCTTGAAATACACATATCTGCTCAGTTTCCTATCCTAATGTAAACAAAGCAATTTGTAAAGAAAAGGAATGAATATTTTTGGTCCATATTTTTCTCTAATATGATTTCTCGAATATATTTTTCTCGGTTTTATTTGAATGGATGACATAACAAGGTCAAAAAGGGAGTGTTAAATGAGCAAAGTTTAATTAGAGCAACAAAACATAGGAAGGCGTGGAGAGTCATAATCACCAATGTCAAGAAAGAACATGAGAAATATTATATGTTAAATAGCGTTCTAAAGTAGGTGCTCACATTCTGCATCTACGCCGACATTAACACAAGCTAAAATGGAGGGTAGACCAAAGAGTAAGGAAATTTACTTGACAACCCCTCACTGAGTCAGGTTGTGACACAAGGTCATTTTTCAACGTGGGAACCCGAGTGTTTTCACTCAGGCCGCTGATCCAAGCTGGTTATAGCTGGTCATAGCTTGTCCAAGCTAAGCTAGTCATAGCTGGTCCAAGCTGTGTTCTATATTCCTACTTAAGAACACAGTTTTTATTGGCATTTGTAAATGCGCTACAATACGAACAGCTGCACGTAAATAGACAACATTTTTTGTTTGCATACTCACAAGAAAATGTGTCAGAAGGTGAAGTTTAAGGAGGGAGGCTGTGTGTACATGGGAGGAGAGAAAATAAATAGACAAATATATCAGCTCCTAACGAGGGTATTTTTTTCTGCATATAAATAATAATCTAGACAAAGATAGACACTACAAAATGAATAAAAATGGCTGGCAAGATTTCATCCAATAAAAAATGAAGATGGGAGTAAATGCTAGTAAAAATGAATTATAATGGCTGACAAGGTTTCGTCTAATAAAAAAGGAAGATGAAAGTAAATGCTCGTCAAAAATTAATAATAATTGTTGACAATGTTTATCCAATAAAAATGAAAGTCAAAAATAAATAATAATGACTGACAATTCTTCGTTTAACAAAATATAAACTACAAGAAAAAAGCACGCTTTATTCAATATATCTTCAACTTATATTATTTACATACGTACTATTGTCCTCATCTCTGTTGTTATTATCACATCATTTCGGGCGTTGTGCCCTCTAGCCTTCTTCAAATGGTTGTCAATCTGATGTAATAGAATAACTGGTCACCCCCGCCATGAATGATTACTACACTATAGGTAGTAAGTACCTATAAAGTCAACGGTCTACGAGAGAGTGGGAGGAGGAAGTGAGAGCGAGACCAGACAAGCACGTCCCACATTCCAGTTAGTGGGACTCACTGCTAGATTGACCTGTGTGTATAACTGTACCATATTTCATATTGTACTGGTTGTATACAATGAACCTTTTTCTATTATTCACCTGGTGTTAAATATTTATTCCCTTAGCACGGAATATAACACAATCACAGTCGTATTCAGAGGATCTTGAACTAAAACTTTTTATTTAATCAACGTGGTATATTGTTTTTTTTTCGCTGGTCCTCTCTAGGGATATCTTGTCAAGTTCTTATTTCACACTGTAGTAGTCTCATAATGAGGTGCATTAAATTCTAGACTCAGGATTGTCCACGCGGCTATAGCCTAACGAATTAAAACGTTTGTTCGTGTATTTGGTGCAAAGTAACTTTTGAGTTCAATCCCTCGGTGTGTATTGGAACTCAGCAGAAACCAGATGAAAAATGTGCAGTACTCAATAAGAACGGGACGAGATAAATCAGATAAGGTCAGCAGAACGTGAACAAACAACCCCCGTTGATTAAACCAAGCGTCCAGTTCGAAATTCCCTGAAGGTTACCCAAGCACCTGATGAAGGTCAAAGGGGACAAAGACAAATATTGTGACGCTGATAACAATGCTGAGGAACATAGATAAATAATTAAAAGTCCCCATCGCATAAATTTGGATAGAAAATATCGTGAAACTATTAACGTGAAAAATACTGAAAAACTATAAAAGTTGAAAAGGTTTATCGCTTCCTTGTACAATTTGAGCCGAGTTTGAATTCCAGTCGAGTTCGTCAGATTCACTTACGGAAACCCCTTGGGAAAATGTATGAATCCATTTTCTCCCCGTAGCTATGGGTTAAATAGAAGGGCTTGTATCTGCAAAAAATCATCATTATTTAAAAAAAAAATATTAATGCAATATACCTCGCATAAATTTAAAATTCTTGTAATGCAAAATATTTTTCGGCTTTAAATATCCCAGAAAAGGGTTGATAATCCGTAAAAAACAAATCTATCAACCAGTCATGTGTAATTTGAATAATTTTGTCGTAGTGCAGAATTTTTATTGGCGGGTTTATTTATGATCAGGTGAATAAGAAAAATGGACAAAAAAGGCCAGACTTTGAGAAAATAAACCAATTTTTTTTTTACTTTAAATTCATTTAGCCTTATTTACTGAAATTATTATTATTATTATTATTATTATTGTTTAATATCAATATAATTTATATATAATATATATATATAATTTAATATTAATATAATAATATCTAATATTATTATTATTTACTCAAAATATTTATGTAATGAATGTCTTCATTAAAAGTATTTTGAATAAAACTACTTATGGATTATTGAATGAAGATAAATATATTTTGAATAAAGACTCCTACGTTTTGAATTAAAGTACTTTGAAATTTGAGTGAGTCTGTAAAAGCCAACATGACGATGAAAAATTAGATATTGTGTGATGACGTTTTTTTTGGTACAGCCGCAATAGAAGTTGAACTCTTACATGGTTACTTGGGGAATAACTTGATTGTAATTTTTATTTTTACATAAAAAGTTCCCGATAGCAAATCGTGACATGAATCTTATTTTGCGCAGTCGCAGAATTTTATGAGTCCCAAAAATATGACTTCGTCCTCCATGAGTAATTCGCTGATAATATGTAATACGATAAGAAGATTATTGATATCAAAGTACATTACTGAGCCTTCTAATCAGCTATCTCGCATATATATATATATATATATATATATATATATATATATATATATATATATATATATATATTACAATGAATCATTCATGCAAAAAGTAGATTAATAAAGTTAATGATATAAAATGGCGAAATCCCTTCGCTAACAAAATTTTAAAGGTGCCTATCAATCACTCGATGAAGGTTATGATCCTTGTTTTTAGTAATTATAAGCTGTATAAGGTCTTTCTATAATATGCAAGTAATTTTGACTTTACATTCTGTCATCTTCAGGCATGGAAATTATTTTGTTTTTGGTAAAATTCAGGTAGCATCCGAGACGAAAAAATATAATGCGAATCGAAATATGCTTTTTTTTAATGGGTTATTGATAACATTGATATATATATATAATACCTTTTCCAATATGTATTCAGCTTTGAACCCGGCACATGATTCAGTATTTGACCAGTTAGTCAAGCACGAAATCCATAAAAAGACGCAAATATTAGTGCACAACGCTTGTCAAAAACTGTCAGAAAAATGTGAGACATCAAAACGCATGATTTCAAATATTTTTACATTCTCGCAACATGTAGGCTTCCAATATTTTTACATTCAACATGTAGGCTTCCAATATTGTTACATTCAGCATGTAGGCTTCCAATATTGTTACATGTTCTAAATATTGAGGATTCCAATATTACTTTTTTTTTGTTTTTAAAAATGTATGTTGCTTCTTTATATATATATATATATATATATATAAAATAAAAAATATACGCACTTTTATTTAAAGTTGTGAATATTATTTTATTTTACATAAAGTGCGACTATATTTCTTTTTATAAAATTGTTGATAAAAAACAATTTTTTTATATAAAAATAAACGAACTTAGAGAGCATAAAATTAAAAAAAATTAACAACCCCCCCCAAAAAAGAAAAGATCATAAAAAAAATAAATCACGATCAACGTATTTCAGTAATTTTATTTTTATGCTTACATGTAACCATCAATTCATTTCTCTAGTTTAATAAGGGTTATTTAAGTGGTTTAAGATAACAAATTTTTCTGCAAGTTCTGAATTACATCTATTGCCTTTCCCATTGTAAGATTTGGTTTTTACTACAATGCTTCATGTAATAATAGGTGGAGTTCCATCATTCTTTAATTGCTGGTAATGCTTGGAGAGGAATTATATCTCGTCTATTTTAAATGCAACATATATTTTAAAAATAGAAAAAAACCCAGTATTCCTCGTATAATATATGAACTTATACGTATTAATATACATACATACATACATACATATATATATATATATATATATATATATATATATATATATATATATATATATAATAATATATATATATCTGGTGTTCTTATTGATATATATATATATATATATATATATATATATATATAATGAAAGAAAGAAAGAACAGCAGTAAGATCCGGTGTTCTTATTGATATTTTTATTTTTATTTTTTACAAAACAGTGCTCAATGTAAATTTATAGAGCATAAATATTATAAATTAACTGATTTAAAATATGTTTTTTTTTCGATACACAGTAATAACCACGTTTCAAAAACTGAAGCTAAAAACTTCAAATTTAATTATATAATTAAATTAAAAGCATTAGTTCTGTTTCATATGAATGCTCTGTAAATTAAATTAAAAGCATTAGTTCTGTTTCATATGCTTTTAATTTAATTATATAATTAAATTTCAATTTTTTAGCTTCAGTTTTTGAAACATGGTTATTACTGTGTAGCTAAAAACATATTTTAAATCAGTTAACTTATAATATATATATATATATATATGTATATATATATATATATATATAGAGAGAGAGAGAGAGAGAGAGAGAGAGAGAGAGGGGAGAGAGAGATTCAGAAATAGTGATTAATTAAAGGTAAACTGAGTAGTCAGTCTGTTGACTCATGATATCGACACCGTCGTCTGAAGAAAGATGAGGTAATCGTATCAAATTCACCGGTCGTCAGTCAATGATGGATCGAAATCTGCTGACGCACCTAACTTCTATTTTAGTAACTGTCTTTTGTTTTTCTTCTTATTTTCTTTAATTTCTCTCGTTGTTTTTGACGATCTCTTTGTATTTAGATCATTCTGCTTCTCCAAGAAGTACCTCACTCCTCCTTCCATTTTTTTTATTTTTACAAGAGTCAGATGAGATCAGAAACGGAGTATTGCTACCGTATTTGGGCTGAAGCTGTTCAATCCAAAACTTGATAGAGCTGGAAATCTTTAACGCGCTCATTTAGGAATAAAATTAGTGTAAAAATATATCAGTGTAAAATATATATAATCAGATGAGAATTTTTTATCTATTTATAAATCATTATATAACTCTGCAGCCTTTTCCCCAGAGACGCAACGTCGCAATAATAATAGTAATTCTTTATCGTTATTCACACGGAAAATGTTCAGATGAACTCCATTCTTTAGTTCCACCAGTTCAGGCATTTACAGCTCTGATATTTTCACAGTTCTGAGAAGGAAGGCTTATTCTCAACATTGCAACTTCTTTCCCCACAGATTCAACATTGCAATCCCATCACTACTCTATCGGTATTTCCATGGCAAATGTTCAGATGAGCTCCATTCTTTAGTTCCACTAGTTCAGACCTTTACAGCTCGGACATTTACACACTCCTGTGAGGGAAGGCTTATTCGCTACTCTGCAGCTTCTTTCCCACAGGCTTAACATTGCAAGCCCATCACTACTCTATGGCTATCTCCATGGCAAATGTTCAGATGAGCTCCATTCTTTAGTTCCACTAGTTCAGACCTTTACAGCTCGGACATTTACACACTCCTGTGAGGGAAGGCTTATTTGCTACTCTGCAGCTTATTTCCCACAGATTCAACATTGCAAGCACATCACTACGCTATCGCTATCTCCATGGCAAATGTTCAGATGAGCTCCATTCTTTAGTTCCACTAGTTCAGACCTTTACAGCTCGGACATTTACACACTCCTGTGAGGGAAGGCTTATTTGCTACTCTGCAGCTTCTTTCCCACAGATTCAACATTGCAAGCCCATCACTACTCTATCGCTATTTCCATGGCAAATGTTCAGATGAGCTCCATTCTTTAGTTCCACTAGTTCAGACCTTTACAGCTCGGACATTTACACAGTCCTGTGAGGGAAGGCTTATTCTCCACTCTGCAGCTTCTTTCCCACAGACTCAACATTGCAAGCCCATCACTACTCTATCGGTATTTCCATGGCAAATGTTCAGATGAGCTCCATTCTTTAGTTCCACTAGTTCAGACCTTTACAGCTCGGACATTTACACACTCCTGTGAGGGAAGGCTTATTCGCTACTCTGCAGCTTCTTTCCCACAGGCTTAACATTGCAAGCAAATCACTACTCTATGGCTATCTCCATGGCAAATGTTCAGATGAGCTCCATTCTTTAGTTCCACCAGTTCAGACCTTTACAGCTCGGACATTTACACACTCCTGTGAGGAAGGCTTATTTGCTACTCTGCAGCTTATTTCCCACAGATTCAACATTGCAAGCACATCACTACGCTATCGCTATTTCCATGGCAAATGTTCAGATGAGCTCCATTCTTTAGTTCCACTAGTTCAGACCTTTACAGCTCGGACATTTACACACTCCTGTGAGGAAGGCTTATTTGCTACTCTGCAGCTTCTTTCCCAAAGATTCAACATTGCAAGCCCATCACTACTCTATCGCTATTTCCATGGCAAATGTTCAGATGAGCTCCATTCTTTAGTTCCACTAGTTCAGACCTTTACAGCTCGGACATTTACACAGTCCTGTGAGGGAAGGCTTATTCTCCACTCTGCAGCTTCTTTCCCACAGACTCAACATTGCAAGCCCATCACTACTCTATCGCTATTTCCATGGCAAATGTTCAGATGAGCTCCATTCTTTAGTTCCACTAGTTCAGACCTTTACAGCTCGGACATTTACACACTCCTGTGAGGGAAGGCTTATTCGCTACTCTGCAGCTTCTTTCCCACAGGCTTAACATTGCAAGCCCATCACTACTCTATGGCTATCTCCATGGCAAATGTTCAGATGAGCTCCATTCTTTAGTTCCACTAGTTCAGACCTTTACAGCTCGGACATTTTACACAGTCCTGTGAGGGAAGGCTTATTTCTCCACTCTGCAGCTTCTTTCCCACAGACTCAACATTGCAAGCCCATCACTACTCTATCGCTATTTCCATGGCAAATGTTCAGATGAGCTCCATTCTTTAGTTCCACTAGTTCAGACCTTTACAGCTCGGACATTTACACACTCCTGTGAGGGAAGGCTTATTTGCTACTCTGCAGCTTCTTTCCCACAGATTCAACATTGCAAGCCCATCACTACTCTATCGCTATTTCCATGGCAAATGTTCAGATGAGCTCCATTCTTTAGTTCCACTAGTTCAGAACAGCTCGGACATTTTCCTGTGAGGAAAGGACTCTGCAGCTATGGCTATCTCCCAAATGTTCTTTAGTTCCACTAGTTCGGACAGACCTTTGTGAGGGAAGGCTATCTCCATGGCAAATGTTCAGATGAGCTCCATTCTTTAGTTCCACTAGTTCAGACCTTTTACAGCTCATGGACATTTACACAGTCCTGTGAGGGAAGGCTTATTCTCCACTCTGCAGCTTATTTCCCACAGACTCAACATTGCAAGCACATCACTACGCTATCGCTATCTCCATGGCAAATGTTCAGATGAGCTCCATTCTTTAGTTCCACTAGTTCAGACCTTTACAGCTCGGACATTTACACACTCCTGTGAGGGAAGGCTTATTTGCTACTCTGCAGCTTCTTTCCCACAGGCTTAACATTGCAAGCCCATCACTACTCTATGGCTATCTCCATGGCAAATGTTCAGATGAGCTCCATTCTTTAGTTCCACTAGTTCAGACCTTTACAGCTCGGACATTTACACACTCCTGTGAGGGAAGGCTTATTCTCCACTCTGCAGCTTCTTTTCCCACAGATTCAACATTCCAAGCCCATCACTACTCTATCGCTATTTCCATGGCAAATGTTCAGATGAGCTCCATTCTTTAGTTCCACTAGTTCAGACCTTTACAGCTCGGACATTTACACACTCCTGTGAGGGAAGGCTTATTCGCTACTCTGCAGCTTCTTTCCCACAGATTCAACATTGCAAGCCCATCACTACTCTATCGCTATTTCCATGGCAAATGTTCAGATGAGCTCCATTCTTTAGTTACATTAGTTCAGACCTTTACAGCTCGGACATTTACACACTCCTGTGGGGGAAGGCTTATTCTCCACTCTGCAGCTGCTTTCCCACAGATACAACATTGCAAGCCCATCACTACTCTATCGCTATTTCCATGGCAAATGTTCAGATGAGCTCCATTCTTTAGTTCCACTAGTTCAGACCTTTACAGCTCGGACATTTACACAGTCCTGTGAGGGAAGGCTTATTCTGCTACTCTGCAGCTTCTTTTCCCACAGATTCAACATTGCAAGCCCATCACTACTCTATCGCTATTTCCATGGCAAATGTTCAGATGAGCTCCATTCTTTAGTTCCACTAGTTCAGACCTTTACAGCTCGGACATTTACACAGTCCTGTGAGGGAAGGCTTATTCGCTACTCTGCAGCTTCTTTCCCACAGATTCAACATTGCAAGCCCATCACTACTCTATCGCTATTTCCATGGCAAATGTTCAGATGAGCTCCATTCTTTAGTTCCACTAGTTCAGACCTTTACAGCTCGGACATTTACACACTCCTGTGAGGGAAGGCTTATTCGCTACTCTGCAGCTTCTTTCCCACAGATTCAACATTGCAAGCCCATCACTACTCTATCGCTATTTCCATGGCAAATGTTCAGATGAGCTCCATTCTTTAGTTCCACTAGTTCAGACCTTTACAGCTCGGACATTTACACACTCCTGTGAGGGAAGGCTTATTCGCTACTCTGCAGCTTCTTTCCCACAGATTCAACATTGCAAGCCCATCACTACTCTATCGCTATTTCCATGGCAAATGTTCAGATGAGCTCCATTCTTTAGTTCCACTAGTTCAGACCTTTACAGCTCGGACATTTACACAGTCCTGTGAGGGAAGGCTTATTCTCCACTCTGCAGCTTCTTTCCCACAGATTCAACATTGCAATCCCATCACTACTCTATCGCTATTTCCATGGCAAATGTTCAGATGAGCTCCATTCTTTAGTTCAACTAGTTCAGACCTTTACAGCTCGGACATTTACACACTCCTGTGAGGGAAGGCTTATTTGCTACTCTGCAGCTTCTTTCCCACAGATTCCACATTGCAAGCCCATCACTACTCTATCGCTATTTCCATGGCAAATGTTCAGATGAGCTCCATTCTTTAGTTCCACTAGTTCAGACCTTTACAGCTCGGACATTTACACACTCCTGTGAGGAAAGGCTTATTCGCCACTCTGCAGCTTTTTTCCCACAGGCTTAACATTGCAAACCCATCACTACTCTATCGGTATTTCCATGGCAAATGTTCAGATGAGCTCCATTCTTTAGTTCCACTAGTTCAGACCTTTACAGCTCGGACATTTACACAGTCCTGTGAGGGAAGGCTTATTCTCCACTCTGCAGCTTCTTTCCCACAGATTCAACATTGCAAACCCATCACTACTCTATCGCTATTTCCATGGCAAATGTTCAGATGAGCTCCATTCTTTAGTTCCACTAGTTCGGTCCTTTACAGCTCGGACATTTACACAGTCCTGTGAGGGAAGGCTTATTCTCCACTCTGCAGCTTCTTTCCCACAGACTCAACATTGCAAGCCCATCACTACTCTATCGCTATTTCCATGGCAAATGTTCAGATGAGCTCTATTCTTTAGTTCCACTAGTTTTTGCTCGGACATTTACTGACATGAGGGGCAGTCTCTGCAGATTTTCCCACAACTCATCATTTTGAAGATTTTCAAAAATGTTATGAGCTCCATTCTTTGAAAGTTGACCCAGGACATTTACACAGTCCTGTGAAATATTCAAAAGCTTCTTTCCCACAGATTCAGGACATCACTACTCTATCGCTATTTCCATGGCAAATGTTGATTCCATTCTTTAGTTCCAAGTTAACCTTTCGCTGACATTTACACAGTCCCTTGAATTTGAACATAGATTCAACATTTCAAAGCCCATCAAACTCTAGGCGATTTCCCAAATTAGCTTGAAGTTCCACTACAGACCTTTACAGCTCGGACATTTATGAGAAAACGCATAATTCAACATTATCATCACTATACTATTTCCATTTTGATCTCCATATTTAGTTCTAGTTCAGACCTTTACAGCTCGGACATTTACACAGTCCTGTGAGGGGACCGCTCTGCATTCTTTACAGATTCAACATTCTATTCACTATACTATTTCCATGGCAAATATTCAGATGAGCTCCATTCTTTAGTTCCACTAGTTCAGACCTTTACAGCTCGGATTTACTCCTGTGAGGAAGGCTTATTCGCTACTCTGCAGCTTCTTATAGATTCAAGTACTACCAGAGCGACTCTATGTTATTTCAAAGGCAAATGTTCTGACTCCATTCTTTGTTCCACTAGTTCAGACCTTTACAGCTCGGACATACACACTCCTGTGAGGGAAGGCTTATTTGCTACGCTTCTTTTTTAAAGCCCATTTCAACCTCTATCCATTTCCATGGCAAAACAGATGAGCTCCATTCTTTAGTTCCACTAGTTCAGACAGCTCGGAGTTTACACACTTGTGCATCACTTAAAACACTCTGCAGCTTCTTTCAGATTCAACATTTGCAAGGAAAATCGCTATTTCCATGGCAAATGTTCAGAATGACCCATTCTGAGGGATTCCACTAGTTCAGACCCCAGCTCGGACATTTACAAGTCCTGTGAGGGAAAAAAAATTCAACATTGCAAGCCCATCACTACTCTACATTTCCATGGCAAATGTTCAGATGAGCTCCATTCTTTGTTCCAAAACCTTTACAGCTGACATTTACATCTAGGCTTATTCTTTTTCTTTTTTTTAACAAAATGATCAACGGAAATGTTCAGAAGCTCCATTCTTTAGAAGTTCAGACCTTTAAGGACATTTAAATGTGTATACTGCAGAAGATTCAACATTGCCAAGCCCATCACTACTCTACTGCTAATCAAATGTTCAGATGGGTGTCCATTCTTTAGTTCCACTAGTTCAGACCTTTACAGCTCGGACATTGGGAGACTCCTTGGCTTAAACTCTCCCCTTCTCCCCAGATTCCTCAAGCCCATCACTACTCTATCGTGGCAAATGTTCAGATGGCCATTCGCAAAAGTTGCTCGGACATTTACAAATGGAAGGCTTATTGTACCGCTTCTTTCCCACAGATTCAACAAGATGTCTGCTCTATGCTATTTCCATGGCAAATGTTCAGATGAGCCATTCTTTAGGTCATTAGTTGGACCTTTGCAGCTGGACATTTACACAGTATTTTGGGGGATTCTCCTCTGCAGCTTCTTTCCCACAGATTCAACATTCCAAGCCCATCACTACTCTAGGCTATTTCCATGGCAAATGACAAATTCTTTAGTTCCACTAGTTCAGACCAAACTGCTCGGACATTTACACACTATGTCACAGGCGGATCTGCAGCAAGCCATTCATTCCCATCACTACTTCATCGCTATTTCCATGGCAAATGTTCAGATGAGCTCCATTCTTTGCATTAGTTCAGACCTTTACAGGTCGGACATTTACACACTTCCTGTGGCTAAGCTTATTCCATGCCTTCTACATTATAACCAACCAACCACCCATCATTCTCTATCGTATTTCCGTCGTTGATGAATTCTTTAGTTCCACTAGTTCAGAACAGCTTCTCGGACATTTAGAACCTGTGAGGAAGGCTTATTCTCTGTGAAAGCTTCTTTTTCCCACAGATTCAATGTTTGCAAAGCCCATCACGATCACCGCTATTTCCATGGCAAATGTTCAATTAACACTGTTCCAAGTCGGACATTTAGAGTTAACCGTTAACTCTGCCCTTTCCAGATTCTGCCCATCATAAACTATTTCCATGGCAAAGTTGTAAGCTCCATTCTTTAGTAGTTGGAGCTGACATTTACACTCCTGTGAGGGAAGGCTTTGCAGCTTCTTTCCCACAGATTCAACACAAGCCCATCTTACTGTCAAATTTAATGGCAAATGTTCAAAGCTCCATTCTTTGTTACTAGTTTCAGACCTTTACAGCTCGGACATTTACACACTCCGTAGGCTTATTTCTCTAGCTTCCACAGATTCAACATTGCAAGTCTATCACTACTCTATTTATTTCCATGTTAAATTTTCAGATGCTCCATTCTTTAGTTCCACTAGTTCAGAAAGCGGATGTAAACGCTCTAGCTTCTTTCACAGATTCATTTCCAAGCCCATCCAACTTGGCGCATTTCCATGGCAAATGTTCAGATGAGCTCCATTTTTTAGTTAACTAGACCAGCTCGGACATTTAAAATAGACAAGACAGAAATAAAATCATTTTAAATAAATGTTAAGCATTCTTTAAACGATACACCTGTTTGGAGGAAATTGAGAAAACAAAAGCCAAACATTATTATCGGAATTTCCATGGCAAATGTTCAAAGCTCCATTCAAAATAAGTTCAGACCTTTAAGCTGACATTTACACAGTCCGAAAAAAATTCTACTCTGCAGAATCTATTTTTCAACAAAGATCACTTTTCTGTACATCAAACGCAGATGCTCCATTCTTTGTTCCACTGGACCTTTGACATTTACATTTGTAAGGCTTATATATATACAGATCAAAAAAAATTCAAGATTTCCATGGCAAACAGATTGATCCATTTAGTTCATATTTAGTGCGGAATATTAAAATATTAAATAATTCTCCTTTAAAAGCGTATATATATATATTATATGCAAAAAAGACTACTTAGCTTTTTAAATGGCAAATGTTCAGATGAGCTCCATTCTTTAGAAGTTCAGACCTTTAGTAAAATTTCCAGCCTTCAGGGGGAGTTCTGAGCTTCTTTTTCAACAAAGCCCATCAATATTTCCATGGCAAATGTTCAGATGAGCTTTTTTTAGACTAGTTAAACATTTTCCTGTGAGGGGCTTATACTCTAGCTTCTTTTCCCACAGATTTTGAAAATTGTCCATTTCATGGCAAATGTTCAGATGAGCTCCATTTTTACTTACATTTAGTTCAGACATTTACACACACACACACACACACAACACACATCACACATTTCCATGGCAAACACACACACACAGTTCCACACAGACACACACGGACATTTACATATATAGGGAAGGCTTATATATACTCTGCACTTTTATGATTCAACATTGCAAGCCCAATCTCTATCGCTATTTCCATGGCAAATGTTCAGATCAATTCTTTAGTTCCACTAGTTCAGACCTTTACAGCTCGGACATTTAATAATGAATACTTATTCTAGTCTGCGCTTCTTTCCCAAAAGAAAAGATTTCCTGGCAAATGTTCAGCTCCATTCTTTAGTTCGACTAGTTCAGACCTTTACAGCTATTTACACACTCCTTCTTTTCTTGCAGCTTCTTTCCACAGATTCATTGCAAGCCCATCTTCCCCGTCCATGGCAAATGTTCAGATGAGCCCATGTTAGTTCACTAGTTCAGACCTTTACAGCTCGGACATTTACACAAAAATACCTTACTCTGAAGCTTCTTTCCCACAGATTCTTTTGCAAGCCCATCCCTACTCTATCGCTTTTTAAACAGTAAAACGTTTTCCTGACATTTACACACTCCTTTTTTCGCTACTCTTCCTTTTTCAGATTCAACATTTGCAAGCCCATCACTTGTTTCTGAATGGCAAATGTTGAACTCCATTTTTTTTTTGTACCTTTACAGCTCGGACATTGACACACTCCTGTGAGGAAGGATTCGGTCTGAGTCCCCGAAATTTAAGCCCATCTTCTGACCGAATGGACTTTTAGATGATTCTGTATTTATTATATAAAGACATTTTTATGTTTATACATCCTTTGAGGTAAATACTCTGCAGCTTATTTAAGATTCAAATGCCCATCTGTTTATAATGTTCAGCTCCATTCTTTAGTTCATTAGTTCAACATTTCAGCGAGAATTTACACACTCCCATAGAAAGTATTGCGTCCTCCGATTCAGGATTCGAACCACCTGTATCCTATTTCCATGGAAATGTTCAGATGAGCTCCATTCTTTGACACTAGTTCAGACCTTTACATTTGGACATTTACACAGTCCTGTGAGGGAAGGCTTATTCTCCACTCTGCAGCTTTTATTGCTTTTAAACTTCAATCATCCATGAATTTCCACGTACATTCATATGAGCTCCATGGCGTATCATTGTTAAACAAATGACGTCGGACATTTACAATGGAGGGAAAGTTCGACAATTATTTTAAGACATTTTTTATGTTTATACATTCTTTTTATAGATAGTTCAAATATTTACAGACATTTACAAATCCTGTGGGGAAGGTTTATTAATACTCTGCAGCTTCTTTCCCACAGAACAACATTGCAAGCCCATCACTCGAATCCATTTCATGGCAAATTAATTCAGATGAGCTCCATTCTTAGTTCCACTAGTTCAGACCTTTACAGCTCGGACATTTACACTCCTGTCCCTTATTCGCTACTCTGGGCTTCTTTAATTCAGCAGGACAGCCCATCACTACTCTATCTATTTCCATGGCAATGTTCAGATGCTCCATTCTTAGGAGAAGTTCAACCTTGAAGCTCGACATTTACACATTTACACACCCTGTGAGGGCTTATTCGCTTTTGGGACCTTTCAGATTCAACATTTAGCCCACCAGGTCTCTTATTTAGTTCAGACCTTCCAAAGTTCAGACCTTTACAGCTCGGACATTTTCCACTCCTGTGGGGAAGGCTTATTCACCACAGCTTAATCCCAAATGCAAGCCCATGTGCTGTTATTTCCATGGCAAATGTTCGGCTCCATTCTTTAGTTCCACTAGTTCAGACCTTTACAGCTCGGACATTTACATTCGACTGTGACGTTGAAATCTGCAGCTTATTTCCACAGATTCAACATATAGCCCATCACTATCTATATATATATATATGTATAGATGAGCTCCATTCTTTAGTTGTATAGTTAGACCTTTATATATATATATATATATATATATATATATAGGCTTATCTCTGCAGCTTCTTTCCCACAGATTCAACATTGCAAGTGTATATATATATATTTATATATATATATATATATCCATATATATATATATATATTTATATCTGTAAAACAACTGAATGAAAACAAAACCCATCAACTCATCTTAGTTGATGTTCAGATTCCATTCTTTAGTTGCAGACCTTTACAGCTCGGACATTTTACACACTCCTGTAGGGAAGAAAAAACGGTGAATTCTTTAAACCTCTATTTCAACTCAGGCCCTCCTTTCTCTATTTTGGCAAATGTTCAGATGAGCTCCATTCTTTGGTTAATTACGTCGGAAATTTACAACTCCTGTGGGAGTGCAGCTGCTTTTCCACAGATACAATTTAAATATTCTTCTTTACAAAAAAGCTCCATTCTTTAGTTCCATTAGTTCAGACCTTTACAGCTCGGACATTTACACACTCCTGTTTAAGGCTTTAGACACTCTGCAAATTATGATTCAACATTTGCCCATCCTCTATCGCTATTTAGACAAATGTTCAGATGAGCTCCATTCTTTGTTCCACTAGTTCAGACCTTTACAGCTGACATTTTAAATGTTAAAAAATTGAAGAAAATTGCAAGCTCATACTACTTTTATTTTGCAAATTAGATGAGCTCCATTCTTTAGTTCAAAGACCTTTAAGCTCGGACATTTACACACTCCTGTGGGGGAAGGCTTATTCTCCACTCTGCAGAAAGATACAGATTCAAATTTGCATGCCCATCACTACGTAACTATTTCCATGGCAAATGTTCAGATGAAATTTTTAGTTCCACTAGTTCATAGCTCGGACATTTACACAGTCCAGGACATTTGCTACTCTGCAGCTTCTTTCCAACAGATTCAACATTTTTGCCAAGATTCAACCACATCACTACTCTATCGCTATTTCCATGGCAAAAAGATGAGCTCCATTCTTTAGTTCCACTAGTTCAGACCTTTACAGCTCGGACATTTACAGTCCTGTGAGGGAAAATTATTCTCCACTCTGAGCTACTATCCCACAGATTCAACATTGCTAACCCAACTACTCTATCTGGAAAATGAGATGAGCTCCATTCTTTAGTTCCACTAGTTCGGTCCTTTAAGCTCGGACTTTTTAACAGTCCTGTTAAAACGCTTATTCTCCCTCTGCAGCTTCTTTCCCACAGACTCAACATTGGAAGCCCATCAACTCTATGCTTTTTTCCATGGCAAATGTTCAGATAGCTGGATTCTTTAGTTCCACTAGTTCAGACCTTTACAGCTCGGACATTTACACACTCCTGTGCCTTATTCAAGCTCTGGTTTCTTTCCCACAATTCAACATTGCAAGCCCATCACTACTCTATCGCTATTTAGAAATGTTCAGATGAGCTCCATTCTTTAGTTCCACTAGTTCGGTCCTTTACAGCTCGAACATTTACACAGTCCTGTGAGGAAGGCTTATTCTCATCTGCAGCTTCTTTCCCACAGATTCAACATTGCAATCCCATCTTTCTCTATCGCTATTTCCATGGCAAAAGATGAGCTCCATTCTTTAAAACTAGTTCAGACCTTTACAAATTTACAACTCCTGTGAGGGAAGGCTTATTTGCTACTCTGCAGCTTCTTTCCCAAAGATTCCATTTTAAAAAGCCCATCACTACTCTAATTTCCATGGCAAATGTTCAGAAGCTCCATTCTTTAGTTCACTAGTTCAGACCTTTACAGCTCGGACATTTATGCACTCCTGTGAGGAAGGAACACACACACTTAACGCAAACCCATACTCTATGGTATTTCCATGGCAAAAGATGAGCTCCATTCTTTAGTTCCACTAGTTCAGAAAGCTCGGAGAAAACAGTCCTGTGAGGGAAGGCTTATTTCTCCACTCTGCAGCTTCTTTCCCACAGATTCAACATTGCAAACCCATGATCCTTTATTTCCATGGCAAATGTTCAGATGAGCTCCATTCTTTAGTTCCACTAGTTCGGTCCTTTACAGCTCGGACATTTACACAGTCCTGTGAGGGAAGGCTTATTCTCCACTCTGCAGCTTCTTTCCCACAGACTCAACATTGCAAGCCCATCACTACTCTATCGCTATTTCCATGGCAAATGTTCAGATGAGCTCTATTCTTTATTTTCATATTTTGTGCCTTCTTACTGACATGGCAGTCACTGCAGATTGTAATGTATCTTTGAAGATTTTCAAAAAAACTATGAAAATGCCAGGATATTGAAACGGAAATCTCAAAAATGTGGCACATGAGGACATCAATAATTCCTGTTTGTTATATAGGAATAAAGTGTCGCTGCCGACACTTGAATTTGAACATAGATCGTCAGTGAGCAAACTCAGGCGATCCTATTATTGAATTAAGCATATCACGTGACTATAGAGAAAACGCATAAGTCTATCCTCTATACTATTTTGATCTGCATATTTAGTCTATCCTCTATTACTATAGGGACCGCTATTCTTTACTCTATTCACTATACTATTTCTCTATTCGGATCACTATACGGATTACTATTCGAGCGAGTATTATATAGCAAGTACTACCAGAGCGAGTGTTATTCAAAGGCGTCTGACACCAGTATTGTTCAACGGCGTTACTATAGTTGTATTTGCGATTATAAAGTCTCTATTTCAACGAGCATTACGAAAGTGACAACAAGTATTCGTTGGCATCACAAAACAGTTGGAGCCTTCAGATTGACTGGAAAAGAACCCGAATGACCCATTGGAGGGATTACTGGAAGCCCATGCCTTAAAAATAGAAAAAAAAGAAATGTACTCACAAGTACAGCTCACACATTACGAAGAGCTTTATTTGTGTAAAATGTGTTTAATCTTAGGGTTTTTTGTTTTTTTTAACAAAAATGATCAACGGAAAATGTCGTAAAGCCATTTCGGAATTGGAAGGAAATGTGTATACAACAGAAATCAAAGAAAATGGATCGGACCCCGAACTACTGCCAATCACGATGAAGGGGTGTCCTCAAGGAGAGTCGCCGTGCCTTGGGAGACTCTTGGGCCTTAAACTCTCCCCTGACCTCAATTGGAACTCGTACAGACAGGCCATCGCAAAAGATGAAGTTAAAATGGTCGGCTCCCTGTACCGCTGCAGTAAAGATGTCTGCCCATGCTATCCTCGTTACAAGAGCCAGGTTAGGTCTAAAATGGAGTGCTGTGGTTATATTTTGGGGGAGCTGTCATGTCATCACTCTCCAGTCTCCCAGGCATTGTGGGTGACAAATTATTTTCCACCCACCAAACTGTCTCTTTCTATCTCACAGGCGGGATGTGGCAAGCCACTCACTCCCCTTTCGCTATTTCCATGGAAAATGTTCGGACGAACTGCATTCCTTGGATCCTCCAGGTCTAACCTTCACGGCTAAGACCTACCATGCCACTCACATTATAACCAACCAACCACCCACATTCCCTACGTATTCCGTCGTTGAAAAGTAAGTTCCACTCGAACAGCTTCTTCCCAAGAACCGCTGCTCTGTGAAAGCGACTCCCAAGAGGATGTTTCATCGATCACTACAATTTTAACCTGTCCAAGTCTAGAGTTAACCGTTAACTTCCCCTCCGATCTGTATAAACTATTCCTTAGTGTAACACTGTATGGAGTGGCCTCCGGGCTTTGTACAGGGTGAATCTTACTGTCAAAAATAATTGTAAAGAAAATATAAACGCTGTACTTTACGTATATTTCCTAGCTTCCACTAGTCTAGGCCTGCTGTTATATTTTCTGTATGGGATTGTATTGAACAGAAAGCGATGTAAACGCTTATCTCCGGTCGTAAAATCAACCAACTTGGCGCAGTATTAATGGAGATCTTTTGAAACATTAACGACCAGCACACATGAAAATAGACAAGACAGAAATAAAATCAGTTTAAATAAATAAGCAAAACGATACTCGTTTGGAGGAAATTGAGAAAATGAAAACAAACATTATTAGGAAATTAGCAAAAACAAAACAAAATAAGACAGAGGCAAAATGAGAACTGAGCGAAAAAAAACAATCTTAGAATCTATTTTAGAAAAGATCATTTTCTGTACATCACGCACTGCTGCCTGCGTGGGTCTTTGCATTTACATTTGTAATATATATATACATATGTAAAAAATTCAAGATTTAAGAAACAGCTGATATTTTTATATATAGTGCTCAATATTAAAAATATTAAATAATATTTTAAAAAAGCGTATATATATATATTATATGAAAAGATTACTTAGCTTTTTAAATATCAATTTTTTCTCGACTTCGAAGTTTCTTAGTAAAATTTCCAGCCTTCAGGGAGTTCTGATTTTAAACAATATTTCCAGTTTAGTGATTTTTCTAGACATTAAACATTTTGTGGGATAGATAATTATGTTTTTGGAAAATTGTCCAAATCATGATTTGGACAATTTTACTGTTATAACTCGACACACACACACACACACACACACACACACACACACACACACACACACACACACATATATATATATATATATATATATATATATATATAACTTTATGATTAATAGGGATAAATGTACGAACAGAGCAATATAATAATGAATACTTGTCTAGTCCGGCGAAAAGAAAAGATTTTCTGGGTCACCCTGTCGACTGGCTTATATTCTTTCTTTCCCGCTCTCACTCTCTTCCCCGTCCCCTTTCCCATGTCTCTCTCGCTTTCTCTAAAAATACCTTACACTGAAGTCTTTCTCCCCCTTTTCTCCCTTTTAAACAGTAAAACGTTTTCCTGTTTCT
This sequence comes from Acanthosepion pharaonis, assembly GCA_903632075.3. Classification (NCBI taxonomy): domain Eukaryota; kingdom Metazoa; phylum Mollusca; class Cephalopoda; order Sepiida; family Sepiidae; genus Acanthosepion; species Acanthosepion pharaonis. The sequence goes on from CAHIKZ030000632.1 coordinate 229,031, forward strand.
TTTTTTTCTCTCTCTTCCTTTTTCCTTTTCCTTGTTTCTGAATAAATTGAACTCCATTTTTTTTTGTAAAATTGGGTCTGAAGGGAAGGAGGTCTGAGTCCACGAAATTTAATTATCACCTGACCGAATGGACTTTTAAGGATTCTGTATTCATTATATAAAGACATTTTTATGTTTATACATTCTTTTTGTAAATACAAATATTTAAGTAAATGCTCTGTTTATAATAAACAGTATTAAACAACATGTCCGAGAAATTTTCATAGAAAATATTCGTCCTCCGACAGGATTCGAACCTGTATCCTATATGGAACCGTCATTTAGCCTGACGTGCCTTAACCGATTTGGCTACAGAGGAGCATTCAGTTAACAAGGTCGAATTTACTGCTTTTAAACTTCAATCATCCATGAATCTCTCACGTACATTCATATCTGCTCATGGCGTATCAAATGTAAACAAATGACGTCACACATTAGGAAATGGACAAAGTTCGACAATTATTTTAAGACATTTTTATGTTTATACATTCTTTTTATAGATACAAATATTTAAGTAAATGCTCTGTTTATAATAAACAGTATTAAACAACATTTCCCAGTCGAATCCATTACATTCACTTAATTGCTAATACCCTTGGGAAAGGTGTGGATCCTCTTCTTCTCCCTCCAGCTATGGGTAAATAGCAGGACAGACTGGGTTCTATAGCCGTGGATGGCAACTGGTCTAGGAGAAGGACAACTCTGAATTCAAAACCTGCGGAGGGTCGTTTGGGGACCTTGTGGCACTTAGTGCACCAGGTCTCTGTATTCGGCCCTTCAAAAAGTGTGGATGGTCCTGCACGAAACATTCACCACTATAATCAAATCTCATGTGCTGTTATCGGGCTGTCGGTTTCCTAGGAACTGATCTGCTTGACCCTCATACGTTGAATTCGACGGGAGGGTCAGTATATATATATATATATATATATATATATATATATATATATATATATATATATATATATATCTGAGAGTCGAGTGTATATATATATATATATATATATATATATATATATAGTGTATATATATATATATATATATATATATATATATATATATATATATGTAAAAACAACTATGAATGAAAACAAAAGGGCAACTCATCTTAGTTGACGTATTTCGTCCTCTGGCAGACTTTCCCAAGATCATAAAAATCTTAAAAAATTAAAAGAAAACGGTGAAATTCATAACCTTTTATTTCAAATATATAATACGTAAATTAAACCGAGTTTAAAATAATTTAAATATTAATTACATAAAAACATCAACATCATTTAATCACTTTCGTTTATAAGACATGAAATTATGTCACTTAGCATCCTCCATAATTAGACAATTCAGTTGACCTGATGAGTATTTATGGCCGTTTTAAATTTTAAAAAATTGAAAAACTAATATTTTTACTTCTGATTATACATACTTGTTGCAAAATAAAATCCTTACAGGGACACTTATATACCTAACATTAGAAAGATACAGTTCAAATTTCTAGAACACGTAACGAGGAAGGAAGAGTTGGAAATTTTGATACTCACAGGACAGATTGAACGCAACAACAGAGAAAACCAATGCCTAACCTACCTAACGAGCTTAAGTAAATGGATGGCAAAAGAGAGTTTAAGAGAGAGATATCGAAAAGACAAAAATTGCTACGAGCTACTATCGTGAGGAGTCATAATCGCCAACGACCTGAAGAGACACGGTACATAGGAAAGCACTCTAATTGCTTTAAACTCTTGCGTTAAAAACGTTATTATCCAGAAACACTATACTCAATTGTTTTTTCATGACATACATATGGATCTATTTCAACCGACAAAACTCCGTCAGCCTTATTCAAGCCTGGTTTATAAACTGTATTCGTACCGGAATTAGAAATTTAACTTTGACAACCTTCGAAAATTGATACAGAAATTATCCATTCGTTCGTTTTAACAAATGGCAACAACTGAAAGAAAAGAGGAAAGAAGAAAAAAGAGAGAAAAGAGAGAAAAAGTAAAGGAATGAGTGTAAAGTAAAAAATGACGAAAAGGACAATTAACATCACAATTAACGACATCCTACACGTAGACGCAGACGGGCGCATGCGCGTGGAACACACACACACGCAAACATACACTATGGGGAAAAAACTTGCACCAATGGAAAGTGCATATAAAAAAGAAAAATCGAGAAGTATAAGCAGTCAATTTGATGATACACACTGAGTAGTGGACGTAGTGATTTATATTCTCTCTCTCTCTCTCTCTCTTTCTCACACACACACACACGCACACATACCAGTAACACGACTCTGAGTTTCATGTACGGCGCAGTTTTCAGGTGCTGGGTAGAGACTGACCGTTACATAATTTAAATTTTAATAAAAGTATCTGCTTAACGCAATGCTGGCGTAATCCATATGTTCTACGATGATTACGTTTTTTTTATTTTAAAATTATATATCGCATTTAAAATATACGGTATTTTTATATATATATATATATATATATATATATATATATATATATATGGAGAGAGAGAGCGAGAGAAAGAGAGAGAGATGGCTATGATAAAAAAAACATACTTATACGCACATATACTTGCACGTACATATATAGTTTTTCTCAGGTGTTATAAAAACAGTGGTCAATATTAAATAATAGAGCTATGAAGTATATTTTAGTCAATATGTATAATATCCTACGGCCATAGCACGAATCGGTTTAATGCAAACATACAATATTCAGGTGCAAAATATTTTCACTAATATATATATATATATATATATATATATATATATATATATATATATTATAATTTTACTTATTTGAAAATATGGTTCCATCGCTACACAGGAATTACCATGTTTCAAAAACAGAAGCTAAAAACATCGAATTTAATTACAGAATTAAATTAAAGTCCCTAATTCAGTTTCATTTTCAGGCGAATTTTGGAATAACTTATCTTGAAATTTAACTGAGTTTTATAAGCACATACATTCATATTATTAGTTTCTAAGGATACGGGGAAATCCAATCATTTTAACAAGGGACGGTAGGGTATTCATTTTCAGTGACAACTATTGTATCAAAATATAAGTTACTTTCGTAAAGAGGTCAAGGTCGACTCGGGGTGCCTTTTCTAACGAATGATGACATCCGTTGAACGCATATCGTCTGGGCTTTTTCAACGACAAAATATATATAGTAAGGTACTGAAGGGTTTGGTAATCCGTATGGATAATCCGAAAGAGGTTGTGATCCAGAGAGCTCAATGTAAAACCAGAGCAATTATTAATTAAATAATTAGGAAATATAGACAACTTTAAGTTTCTATGACTATAATTTATTTCCTCAGAAAATATATTTTCCTGATTCATCAGGTCATATTTCTAGTTACAAAAGAATTAGGTTTCTTTTATTTTTAATCCAATTTTTGAGGAATAGGCCCTATATCAATCTAAAACTATATTATAGGTTGACAGAGATGGTTGGAGGATTATGGAAAGGTACAGATTAATTGAAACAAAACGAATAATTCCGTTATTATTTATATTTTTTGTATTTTTCCAATGAAACATGACCCAGTGCATATGTCAGTACTTCGTATATCCATTCCACGAAGTCGGTCCTTGCAGATTGACCACAGATTCTCGATTGGATTTAACAGGTGAGTTTCCGGGTCAGTCTATAGTACTTTGATTTGCTCACTGGTAAGGATTGCCAGTGTGTTTGTGCAGTGTTACAATTTTCGTATGCTTCCTTGCTTGGAGTAATCTCCATCTCAGACAATGGTCGTAGGACAACTAATCAACAGTCGAGACAATAGTGTCTGGGCATGATGAAAATCTGATGCAATCACGGATGACACAATATTTTTCAAGGCCAAACAAATTTCATCATACACCCCGAAAATAGATTCATATTACTGCACACCACTGCAAATGGCCTATTTCCGATAGAAATACTTTGTAAAAATGTTATAGTTTAATGTACTTAGTTTTAAGTATAGCTAAAATAACTAATGTGATTTCAGGTATTACTGTAAATCAGGTGACAAATGTTTTCCGTGAACTGCAAAATCGTATTACCCTTTGTATTGCTAATGATGGAAGACATGTGGAGACTTAAATAAAATTTCTATAAAATCTTAAAAAAATATAGATTTACTTCTTTCTAATCCTTTTTACAAATTATTTCTGTCGCAAATACAAATAAAGTTATACATTTTTTAAAGTGCACACGAACTTTATGGAACCCTATATATATATATATATATATATATATATATATATATTTGTATTTGAGAATGGTCTAAATTATTAAAAAATCTGCTGGTATTCAGATCTCCAAATAAAATCAAGAAACTTTTTTTTCTTCTGTTAATCATTTGACTGGAAGCATTTTCATCATTTTTCAACCAATGAGCATTTACTTTGGATTACCTTTCAAAATTTTGACGTCTCGTCCGCTGAAGCTAAACTGATAAATTTAGCTTCGATGAATCTTGGAAATCAGAAAATTCAATGGCGAAAGTGATCGCTTACCTAAAGCTGTCGAAAGTAACATAAAATCTGTTGGCCAAACATGGAGGTGTTAAGCCGAGCTGAGCAGAAGAGATTCATTCATGTCTTTTGCCAATGATGATCGGCGGAGAATTTCTTTGAAACATCGAATAAATATAATCCAAAGACTTGCAGAAGATTTACAGAGGATTAAAAGCAAACAGTGAATGATTCTGGACACAAATCTAATCGGCTTAGGATATATTATAGATTGGATAGTAAATGGCGGAACATAGGTGACTATGAGATAAAATATTAAGTGGATTGATTTTCTTTCTATCTATCTATCTATCTATCTATCTATCTATCTATCTATCTATCTATCTATCTATTTTTTCCATATCTAAATCTATCTATCTATCTATCTATCTATCTATCTATCTATCTATCTACACATCTCAATTTGTCTATTCACTATAATCTATTTGTGTCCATTTCTAAATTTGTCTATTAATAATCTATTTTTTGTCCATATCTGAATTTGTCTGTCTATCTATCTATCTATCTATCTATCTATCTATCTATCTCTAAATTTGCCTATTCATTATCTATCTATCTATCTATCTATCTATCTAAATTTGTCTATTCACTGTATATCATCTATTTTAGTCCATTTCTAAATTTGTCTATTAATAATCTATCTATCTATCTATCTATCTATCTATCTATCTATCTATCTATCTATCTATCTATCTTTTATGTGAATATCTAAATTTGTCTATTCACTATCTTTGTAACCAAACTAAGATTATTTGGTCATATGAACCCACGTTATGTATGGAGGAAAGTGAATGAAGCTCCCAACCCCCCAACTACCCTCCCTACGGTGTTGGGTGTATTCCGATCTGAAGATGTTTTGCTGCTTCTGGACCAGGAGAACTAGCGAGAATATAGGGTTTCATGGATAAAGAGCAGTATTTGGCTATCCTTAAAATTAATATAAAACAAAGTGCACGAAAGATGTCTTTGGGGCGTCACTGGACGTTCCAACATGACAATGACCCGAAACAAGATAGTTAGATGACAGCAAAATTAAGGTATTGGCGTACCCCGCACAAAGTCCTGGCCTAAAAACCATTGAAAATTTATCGGCATATTTGAAGAAAAAAGTAAGAGAAAGAAGTCCTTTGAATTTGGAGGAACTAGAATGCAAGCCAAGGTAGAATGGAGCAAAATACCAGACAGTGTGGGTATTGACCTTGTAAGGAAATATCATAAAGGATTAAAGAAAATAATCAAGAATAAAGCTTTCACAATTGATTATTGAGTCAAGAGGACAAATAATTTTGTCCTATGTGAAATGTATTTTTGTTCTTTTTTGTATTATTGTTTGACATTAAAATAAAAAAAGTTCTGGGCATCATTTTACATTCTTTCAAATC
>CAHIKZ030000632.1:240000-345000 GCA_903632075.3 Acanthosepion pharaonis
TGCTTTTTTTATAAGGGGAGATAATAAATGCATTATTATTCATAGTGTCTATCGAGAAACAGGATGTTTTTGTCCTTGTTAAGTTTATAGGTGAACAGAGTACAGAGTACAGAGTTTTTTTTAAAAGTTTTCTTGTAGTTCGTGTATTTCGTCTATGTCTTTGACTAAAATGAAAATGTCATCTACATTATTTTCTAAATGAGTCATCTAAAAATTGTTAAATGTTGGCCCAAGAATGGAACCCATAGACCCACCATCGCATTGTACGTAGATGTTGTTTTTGTGGCCATAAAATGGATTTCTGTGGCACACATCAAGAGTTTTTTTGTTTTTTTTAAATATTAGGTCGAATTTTTAATGGAGAGAGATATGGATTGTTGTAGATATTGTCTATGATAATATTTATTGCTTCTCTGACTGGGACTTTGATAAATAAATTCTCAACGTCTGATGAAGCTAAAGTTTTATTATTGTTTTTTCTTTTGTTTTTAGAATTTGGAGTAGTTCGTGTGTTTACTTTATGCAGTATTTATTTGGCATGTAAAGTGTAATTAGTTGATTAATGTAATGAGTTGGTCAGTCAACTTGACACCTCCAAAGCGAATGGAGGTGGGCAGTTGCGGGAACTGTGATTGGTAGCTGGCTTGTTGGTGTTTTGCATAGGTGAGTTACCAAGCTCTATGTAAAGGGCTGGAATGAGAAGGAGGGTAGTTTTTCAGTCTCAGAAGTGGAGACTGTGCCCGTCGCTACGTCAGCAGGAGAGAAAGAGATGAAATCATTTATTTTTTCGTGACACATTCCAACACAATTAAGAACTTTGGTTAGCAGGTAAACAGGGGTGGGAATTTGTGATATGATTGGTTGGAGAGGGAAGTTAAGTTCTATGTATTTTTACAGTTCCATCCATATGTCCTGGTTTATAGTCTCCAATTATTTTTGGAAGTTTCAAGATATCTAATCTAATCCTGAGTTATTGGTTGTGATAAATATTTTGATTTTTGACTTTAACTGGTTAATGATTAAAATCTACAAATTCATTTTTTTTTCTAAATTTACATTCGAGTACTTTCGACTTTCATAGTCATTGGTAAGGATTCTCAGGGATCTGTATGGTATGCAATATGTATTTGAACCAATTCCAGTTGGAATAATCCCAGATAATACTTTTATCCGATTCCACAGATTGAAAATGAACTTATTGCAAGAAAAGTTTGAACAAAGTAACTATAAACAAAGTTTTATTTTTATTTTTTGCTATCCTTTACCAGCTGCAATGATAAAGAAAGCATTACCTCACACCATCGCCGGTCAGACACGCTGCAAGAGCCACTCTGTTTCGGGAGGCTCGGTCCTTAATCAAGACTCTATTCTGCCAATCCTCCGAAGGAACGCCATCGAACGAAGGCCAATAACCCCAGAAATCTCAAATTGGTTAATCGAATTTTTTCCGACTTTTTAAAATTTGGTATGGTCGTCGAGTATTTGTTGCATTTTTGAGTAATAGTCCGATCTATTTAATATGACAAAGATATTGCTTTTATCAGTTTTTTAACAATTACATTGTGATTTCTTAGTTCTTCAGCCGCAGATTTTTTTTATAGAAGTCTATACGTGTTTTTTCTCTGTCATGCCTATTTTCATCTATTGGCCTGAATGTTAGAGAAATTTTATTAATGTAAAAATTTGTTCTCTCCGTTTTCTTTAATAAGATATAGTTAAAAATCAGCAAAGTCGATAGAGTCCAACTGAAAATCATATTTAACCTCTCTACAGTAAAAGCCATTGAAAAGACGAAGAATCATTGACATACCTGAAACATGGGATGTAACCCTTGCAATTTTAAATCTTATTTATCTCCCTTTAATATAAGTTGTGAGTAAAATTATATTTATTGGTTTGTCTTAATTCAGATTTTGCAGAGGTTACATCCATTTTCTAAAAATAATATATATATATATATATATATATATATATATATATATATATATATATATATATATATATATATACAGCGTGTATAAAAAAAAAAAAAATTACAAACATTGGGGGAGGGTGCTTCACCCCAGACAAAGACAAAAGTCCATATAAACATAAGTCAGGAAATCCTTCGTATGTATTCGGTGTCACATGTTTCTCTCCTCTCTCCTCTCTCTCACTCTCTCTCTCTCTCTTTCTCTATCCTCTCTCCCTTTCCCCTCTCTCTCTATCAGTTTCATATTACTGATATCTATCTATCTATCTATCTATCTATCTATCTATCTATCTATCTGTGTGTGTATCTATTTTAATCTGATTTTTTACTGTTTCAAGCGGAATTATACTAGACACTTATTTGAAATAGCCGCTCCATTTTTATTTATTTAATAGTATGTATTACATATATAGGCCTCCTCATTCGAGAAATCTAATTAAGAAAATGTCTCCTTCATCAGATCGATAAACGTTTAATAAATAAAAATTGGACGTTTATTTCAAATAAGAAGTGTCCACTATAATAGCGTTTGAAGTAATATATATATATATATATATATATATATATATATATATATATAGTTGTATATTTAGGCAGCAATCCTTCGTTTATGCATGTTTCATTAAAAAACGACAGACAAGGGGCTACGGTTAAGCTTTTTTTATTTTAACACACATATATGTTCGAACAACAGTTATATATTCTGACAAATATGTAAAAACTGTACAAATGTTTTATAGTTCCGAGCATATATATATACATATAGATATATACATATATAGATATATGGTATATAATTTATATGCTTAATTATATATGTACACATATATATATCGTAGGGATGTTTTAATATATACAACACACATATATATACACATATATATATACAGATATATAACATTGTATATATATGGCATATTTTACACACATATATATATATATATATATATATACACACAATATATATACACACTGAAAAATTATATATATATATAAAATAAATATATAAATATAAATAAATATATATATATACATATTATATATACACACATATATACACAAATATATCAAAATCAGAAATACAAACTAAGATATTTGGTTGGATAGTTTTAATGTATAAAGTCGACCCGGGTTTCTGGTTATTTAAGCGATCGTCATGTTTAAATTTAAAACTTTTCAACATCCCGTATAGGCGAAGATATAAGAACCGAAATTGATCACTACGTATTCCTATGAGTCCTGACGGAACGACCAACTGTTTATTGTAAAATGCATATATCGATTTTTAATATTTTACTATTTGAATCATCTTCGACGAACGTTTTTTTAACAACTTCCACAATAACACCAATACAACGATCATATTTAAACGGAACGCAAATTTTAAAAACATTAAGTTATTTGTTTGACGATCGCTAATGTCCGTCGAAACCCAGGGTTAAATTTTATATGTTCTAATGTTAAATGTTAAATGAAAATACACCTGAATATGGTCTTAAATAGACACCGAATATCCGACGTCGATTTATATTAACACACATATAATTGCATATCAAATTTTTTGTTTATATATATATATATATATACACACGGATATAATATCCATATATTTACACACATATATATATATACACACATATATATATATATATATAAACATATATATACACACACATATATATATATATATATATACACACATATATACACACACATATATATATATATATATATACATACATATATATATATACATATATATATATATAAGGTCTCATGCGACTATATATTCCTGACCTAGATATAAAATATATATTCAGGAAAATAGCGACAACACAAACATAATATATATACAGACATTATATATACGACAGCCGAATATATAAGGAACATATATACAAAAAGTTCATGAATATATATATATATATACACACATCGAATATAATTATATGTACACAGATAAGATATATAAGGGTATATATATGCACCATATATATATACACATATATATATACACAGATATATATATACACATATAAATTATTGTTTATATATGTTCATATATATAGGCACACACATATATATATATACACATATATATATATTAGATATATAGATACACATATAAATACACAACACACATATATATATATACATATATACATACATATATACACACACACACAAATATATATATAAACAGGAAAATATATATATATATATATGTATAAACATATATATATGAACCATATATATATATATATATATATACATCCTATTGGTGGAGGATGAGAAAAAAAATGAAAAAACAAACAAAAATCTTAATATGCAATTATGTTGTTTTCAATGTTAATATAAAGTTGACGTCGACGTTTCGGTGTATTTGGACCATCTTCATGGACATGGATATTTAAAACTTTTGAACTTCAGAGCTGAGTTGAAGATATAGTTGAGTTCGTTATTGATCAAATACGTACTTTCCTATAGATATGAAGGGAATTTTTTGAACTGTTTATTTAAAATAGTTCAACTTGACTTTTTAATATTTTAATATTTGGAAATCATCTTCGAATACTGTTTAACAACATTGCCCACGTGGAGGAAAACGTGATCATATTTAAACGGAATGCGGCAAAAATCTTATATATAAAAATTTCAGTTATCTGTTTAGAATTAAAAGTTCGTGAAAACCTATGTCCATCGTTTTTTGTGTTAAATTTTTATATGTTCGAAAATGTTAATATCATGTTTAAATGAAAATGTCCATGAAAATACAATTAAAACAGACCGAAACAATTAGTAAACGTCGACCTTTAGGGCGACCTTATAGGATCCAGACGGCTATTTTTGCACAGAATTTTTGTTTGTTTTTAATCTTCGATTTTTGGCTTCAAAATGTCGGCGGTTAGCATTAAGAAATTATATATTTTCTGAGAAAAATATATTTTTAATGAAAAATATATATTTATATATATAATATATTCAAAATTCATTATATCTTTCATTTGGCATGACACAGCTGTTTGAGGTTCCTGAGACCGAGAACTTAAATAAAGTCATATTCAGGTTTGGAAAATTTTCTTTGAAGTGAAAATCATCACAAAAAGTAAAAAAATCATTTTGTCAGACTTATTTTCTCTCAAAATAGCGACAGCCGAATTTTAACAAGGAAAAATATTGAAAAATGACTGTTTTTCATCACCTAAACGAATATCAAGGAAATTTGATCTGAACCCCATGAAACTAGGTATTTTCTGAAAGCAAAAGATAGACTTCTTTCATTTTAAAAGTAAAATTAGGCTGTAAATTACAAAATTTGGGAGTGGGTAAAATGTGAAAAAATAGTGAAAATTTTGCATTTTTACTCTTGTTTAAACAAATATTCAATTAATGGGTTTATTTTTTTTTTTTTTGAAAAATCAAAAAGATCCGCTCAAGGTAGAGGCATGTTGACATAGTTTTAAGAAATCAACAAGCGTAGGGTTCAAAAAGCGACAAAATCCATTGTTAATTTTCAAAGAGCCGGACTGCCCAAGGGTTAAAAAATTGACAGATAAGCCTCGGAAATCTGTTCAAAAAGGGAGAGATTTATCTGCAATTCCTAACCACCAGAACCAATCTATTTTTTTTTTTTTTCCTAAAAATAGTGAGGATGGAAAAAATAAACCCATTGACTTTTACGTTCGGTGAAGCTGTTCAGTCCTTCCAGCCAGCCTTGACGGAGTACAAAACATTTAGAACACTTTGTATGTGAAACCCGGATGTCCGGGATAAAAGCAAAGGGAATAAAAAGGGGTTCGGAATGATAAATCAGATAACCTATGTTTGAAAATTCCTTGTTAAGTTTGTTTTGTTTTTTCACCCCGTGCACCCGGGAATGACAACAAATTCATAGCAGACAACATTTTTTTTTTCTTAAATATCTTTAGGTATTTCCCATCTGGGAAAATTAGCCTTTCTTTTATTCAATGATGTATTGTTAATGCCATATTCACTCGCAAAAAAAAGAAACAATTCTTCTTACAATCCAAAATCTGTTTAGGCTTTAAATAACCCACAAAGGGCTGATAAGCCGTAAAAAACAAATCATTCCATCATTGTAGGCGATGAATTACTTTCCAGCCTACAACCCCTTTCCCCACAGATGTAACGTCGCAAGCCTCTCGCTACTCTATGATATTTTCACTCCTTTGTTCTACCAGTTCAGGCTTTTACAAGCAAAATCTCGCTATGCCACGTACACAGAGCCGTACTTTGATAAAACAGACTCCCGAGAGGATGCTTCCTCGAATACTTTTTCAAGTTTAGTGAAATTATCCTACGTAACTTCATAATTTGCACGTATCCCCCCCCACCTACATGCATACAACACCCTGTGTCTTGAGTGGATCTTGGCCATTGTATTGGGTTAATATTTACTAAAAAAATTAACCACGCGGCGACGACGACGACGACGACGACGACGACGACGACAACAACAACAACAACAACTATAAAAAATAGTCGTAGATAAAGCATGTCTTGTATAAGAGAGATAATTCTGTTATTTAAAAACCCTAATTATTTCCCTTGCAAACGTTCACTCTACATTAAAACCTCAACCTACGAATTTAATCTATTCCAGGAATGAATTCGTAACTGAAAATTTCGTATGTCGAAACTAAGTTCTACATTTAAAATAATAGAAATTAAATTAATTCGTTCCAAGCTCCCAAAGTATTGATATAAAAATCAATAAAAATCGTATTTTATGCAAAATTAAAGCACTTTTTAAAGATGATACACGAATAATATAAATAAATATATCACTGTGACACCTTCCCAGTTTTTATTAATGAGATTTAAGCAGTTTAGGATATTGAAGAGATCCTTCTAAAATTCTTTTAGGATCAGGTTTGTATTTTCCGTTACTTCAAAACACCTTTGAAACACGGCAACTTCATCAGAGCTCGCTGCCTTTCCATCTCACACTACACCGTGGATGCCGGTTTTGTTTTTAGATTTTTCAAACCATCCTCGGATTGACTTAAATGCATTCGCATCTTCAGAAGACGTGCCTGCTATTTTTTTTTGATAAGATCCACGTAGAGTGTCCTTGCCTTTCTACATGTCATATCTTCAGACACAGAATCACTTCGCCTTTCATTCATCCACATCAACAACAGCTTCTCAACTTCTTGCAGGGCTTTTGGACAATGCTTGATAATTATGCAGACTTTTTTTAAAATTTCTATCTTGTTCTTTAGGATGGTGCAAATTGTTGATGCTGAACGTGCGTATAGATTGGCAACATCAGAAACGCGGATACCTTCGTCGTGCTTCTGAATGAGCTTCATTTTTACTGATATGTTTTCCTCTTCTTAGTAGCAACCAGCTTTTAGGTGACATCATGGGCAAGAAAGATTAACAAAAAATTACCCGCTAAAATTTAAAATTTATTGTACAGTTACAGTAAACTGTACAGTATAGAAAGTGTATGGAAAAATGTAAAGGAACAAACTGCAGTGAGGAAATGTACCTTACAAATCAACCTGAACTTGATGTGTAGTTTATTTTACGGCATAGCTTACGTGCAATTTAATCATTTTATATTGCCCTAATTGGAATTTATAATTTTTTTTTACATTTGTCTACTGAACTGTATTGATATCAATTTCAAATTCAATGATTATACACTGTATATTAGACTAAAACCCATTTATATTACATAGGGATTAAACGAAACGAACTCAGCTTTGTCAAATTTGACCTATTTTTAAGTCAATAAATTTAAATAAAATTTACATGTTACTGTACTACACAGTAATGTACATGTATTGTATTCATTATTGTACAAAGATTTTTGCACATTATTAATTTTTTAGACTTACACTAATATAATCACAAATATGTGTACACTACAAATGTTTATTCCATAAGGTAACAAAGAAATGCTCACAGTATCACACAACTTCTAGTGCGATGGAACTTTATAGAAATATGTACTGTATTATAATATAAGACAGTGTTGTATATAAAATATGCTATAATATAATAATGTACACTGTATATAAAACATAAAAATATAAAAATAAAAAAATACGGTATAAAATAGATCTGCAAACATTTAATAGAGTACAGTACAATATAAATTATAATATAAAAAGTATTGCAATACCTTATAGTACTAGAGTATTATATTATTAAATATAAAATATATAATAATATAATATATAAAACATAAAAATATAAAATACAGTATATTTAGATAAGATTAAAATATTTACGGTAAATATCAACTTTGAAATGCAGTGCTGGGGAGCCAATGTTGATTTTCGTAAGTTGAAACGAATTTTCTGACAAATTATTGTTCGTATGGTGAGCTTTTTGTAAGTGGGGGCGTTCGTAAGTCGATGTTCCATTGTATCAGTTTTTTTCTTTGCCTCAGCAGTTTTGGACGTTAGCTGAAATTTTGGGCTTATAATTTCGTCTGTCTGCTTTGATTTGGGGGCTATGTAGATATACCGTGTATCTATACATAGTATCTATATCTATCTATATATATAGATTCTCCATCCAGAAAAAAGATATTGTTGTCGGAAGATATCAAATAAATCATTAGAATGATAAAATTATGTCCATGGAATTCATATGTAGCTTACAAATGGACAGTCCGTTATGTGCCATGCGTGATATACACTTAGGCGATCATGTATCTTTCGATACATGACTGACGAGGCAGATTTTTTCACCGGTTGACATCCAAGGCTATAGAACTTGGTCTGTCCTGCTATTTACCTATTGCTGGGGGGAGAAGAAGAGGCTTCATACCTTTCCCAAGTGTATTAGCACGTAAATGAATGTAATGGATTCAACTGGAATTCGAACTCGGCTCTCCTCAATCCGAGCCGCTATCCATTACTCCACCGTGCCTCCCTATGAATGGACAGTTTAAGAATTGTGCCTGTTGTTCCGCTTCAGAATAATTTGTTCAATGGAATTGAAAGTATAACGTTTGGATTGGTAGACTTTAATCGGACAAATGTACAAACCTGAAACATACCGAATCTGGACCTTAATACCTTAAGCTTACAGGAATTAAATCCTCTCTCTATATATTTTAACTAATAAAATCCCATCTGAAGGTTAGCTTGAAAAACAATAATTATCAATAATTACTAATTATAGTAAAAGTAGAACATCAGTTGAAAATGACATTTTTATATTCTTTTCAGAAATATACAATAACAAGAAAATGTTTAATTTTCCTTGCAGTGAAGTCTGTTTTATCAAGTAATTAAATGTTCTTAGTGCCTTGTGTGGACAGACTTATTTTATGACCATCATTCTAATGTGTTTGTAAGTTTGTAGAAAAAGGGTTAGTCGGCGACTGCTGGTTGTCATCTCTTCCTTGAGTGCGTGTGTGTGGGTATGTGCACGCACGTATAGATCAAACTGGCCTCCGAAAAAGTTTTAAGCCTCAAGAAGCAGTATGCTTCTATTTTTATATTCGTAAGGGAGATCCATCTAATTCCACATAAATGTGTGAACTTTTTGAATACAAGATTTTCATTAATCGGAAAATAATTTTACACTGGCTCGCGAAAATCTTTTTTCTCGAATTTGCGGGAGGGGGGAAGTGAGTTATTATTATTTTCTAAATGTTCAAAAAATAACACGTGATAGGTTTACAACTATGTCCGCTAAGTATTTTCGTGGTATTTGTCCTATATATATATATATATATATACATATATATATATATATTACCTAATAAAATCCCATCTGAAGTTTTGCTTGACAAACAATAATTACTGGCGAGTGAACGATGTAATCAGTAATTTTACTGTAATACTATATGGGGCTGCTCTTTTTTGTTTTTATAATCTCCCATTTGATTGTGGTAGGGATATTTCGCTTTTGGCTCTATAAGTATTTTGATGGGTTGTATTGTTTGTGTATTTTTCTTTCGATGAATGTTTTGTGGTTATAATATCTTTCTTTTAAGTTTTTTTCTGTGGCGCCTATATAAATATTTCCGTCTGTATTAATGCTATTAATTACGATAGCTTTGTATATTATGTTATTGGTTAAACATTTATTGTTAAGTGGGCAATTCATTGTTTTTGCAGTTACATTTGTTGGTGTTATTTTGCTGGATGTTATTGCTATTGTTGTTATAATTGTTGGTTTTGTTGAGTATTTTTTTTATTGTGTTTAGTCATTATCTTCCCATGATATCCATGTAGCTGTAATTAATTTTGATTGTATTTTTGTTAATAATTTTTGATAATTTGCTATTTTTTCCCTATTTTTTACTGTATTGTTGTATGAAGTGTGGGTCAACCAAACTATGTTTCTTTTTCTGTTGTTTTTGTTTGAATTGTTTTCGCATTTGTGTTGTAGTTTATTTGAAGATCGGTTGTTTCATAAGGCTGATTCATATGTTTTTTTTTTTGTTTTCACTGAATATATCTAAGCTTCAAGAATTTGTTGAAATTCTTTTATTTATAGATCTGCGTATTGTTTGAATTTTTGCTAATGTATATCGGGTTATTGTATGGTTTTTTGTATGTTTGTATGTTCCGTTGTCAAGGTTGAATGTTATATGTAAGAAATTTACTATTTTTTGCTTAGATTTTATATCTATTGTAGTTCCTAGGATTTTAAAGTTTTTTTGTTATTTCTTTTCTTATTTTTTTTGTAGTTCTGCTGTTGCAATTTCTTACTCCATCTATTCTTTCTCTCTCATATGTACACACACACACACACACACACACACACACACATATATATATATATATATATATATATAAGTATAGGGTTGGTGTAGACGGAATAAAATTCCAATAACCAAAAACGCTATACTTAAAAGAGTGCTCAATACAGAGTAGAGCAAATATTATTTATTAAAAAATGATAACATAAACATGTTGCATAAGTTATAATGACCATTGATCATTGTAGCTTATGCAACAGAAGTTTCACCTATTGAGGGGTGTTTGGTTGATTTGAACCTTTTAAAACTCGTTATTTTACATTCAACACCATCACTTGATAAGACACCAGAAGTGTTGAAACGAAATGGCTATTTTTGAAGTGATGTTATAATATATTTATGTTATAATTTTTTAATTATATATATATATATATGAGATTATAATAAAAACATTTTGAAATCGCTACACAAAAGCTTTCATGTTTCAATATTATGATTGTAAGTTACTTACCATCGCCTGAATAAATATAATCGTAGTATTGAATCATAAAAACTTTTGTGTAGCAATTTCAAATGTTTTTTATAATCTCTTATTATAAAAAAATAATAATAACAATATATATATATATATATATATATATATATATATATATATATATATATATATATATATATATATATATGTATGTATGTATAATTTATGAAAATTTATTTGGACCACTGGAAAAGGGAGCGGCTTACAAACTGAAAAAAAAATGTAACTAGCCGATGTCAAATCGCTTTTTGATATAAATAGGGGAGAAAAAGTTGTATCAAAGCAGAACGGCAGAAAGAAGCAGTTTCACGACTCTGCTTAATGCCAGTGTCAAATTACATCCTAATACATTATCAGCCTCTAATGAAAGCAGGGCAATTTCAAAGAACTTTGTTCAACTCCAAAGACAAGCACCTTAAAATATATTTTGTCATTCATGTTGAATACAACTTTATAACTTTTATCTGAAAAACGAACTCTCTCAATTTGTTTTAAACGTTTTGGAATTGTACTTTGTGTCCGATGATTTAATAAGAACGAAATTTAAATATTTGATTCCTTTTCCTGAAACAAGCTACTGACAATTCCAAATGTGGACATGATGTAATGAATATGCATACTCCTGGGTTCTCCCAAACAGTAATATGATTGGCTGGTGTCAGCCATAAATACAGACCGATGTGGAGGTACATGGACTACGCCTATTGCCTACGTCTATTGCTTACCACTTCGACGAGGACCAGTCCATTACTGTTTGGGGGAATCCCGGTGTATGCATATTCCTTACATCAAAATCATTCTTTTGAAACATTTAAACAGAAATTAGACTTCTTAAATCCACTAAAAGTAAAATCTTTCTTTCGAATACTGATGGGAGTTTCCATTCAGAAGCTTCAAGTTTTGGTAGCGCGACATTCATTGTTATTTATGCATTCAGAGATTCGATATAAAGTACAAAGAATCTGCAAATTATTGGATATGGCATCTCGGCTTCAGTCACTTTTACATCACGTAACGTAGCCTCCCTCTGCCTTTTCTATAAATATTTTTCATGATAACTGTTCTAGTGAGCTTTCCTCATTGTAACCCCAACTTTATGAATTTAAGCTCAGTACTAAATTGGCAGTTAGGTATCTTGATTTTAAGATTTAAATTTCAGAACATAGTATTTGCTATCTCTATGATCATATATACGCAAGAGATGCTCAATAAGAATACACACTATATTAATATGGGCTTCGGGTACTGTTTATACCAACCTTATTTTGTAACCTGTGCTGGTATCGATCTGTGTACATGCCCATTTAATGTAACCTAGCTATATTAACTGTAATTTTAATCTTGAGTAAATTGGGACACATTTTCGGAGTGTTACAATTTTATTTCTTTCGTTGCATGGTAATAGTGAGAATAGCCGTGTCTTCATGAGGTAACAGCATTTATTTGACCGACCAACAAGTGTTCCTCGAGTGAAGCTTTTCTTCACTTCTTGGTCATCAAGCTATGATCAAAGTGTAGTATCTGTTCTATTTCTAATATTAATAGTGACCGTTTCCTTAAGAGGAAACATTCGCTATTCATTCAGTTAGTATTATTGGTTGAAATTTATAAAATCTTTTTCTTAAAAGAGTATATTTTTTTAAGTATTTCACCCAAGTTAAGGCAGTAGTGCCACTAGGACGCAGGGGGTTACGGACAGTGAATGTGAGAGAAAAGAGTGGATGTAGGGGGGGGATCGAGGAAAGGAAAAAAGGACAGGGATCAAGGCAACAGAAGATGGCGATTGACGTTGAATTTGAAGAGTTTAGTTATCTGGGAAGCAAGTAAGAGGAAGGGAACTTCAATGTCGGGAAGTACAAGGAAAGAAACCCTTGGAGTAGAAGTGGCGGTTAGATCTAACTATTTCAGCAGTAAAAAGGTGGGACCTAGATGCCAATCTAGTAGTTCTCCAGCAAAATAATTTTCTCGCGTTAACTGTTTCTTCTTTTCCTAGGATTGATAGGAGTTTCCTTCCTAACCTTTTGTTTAATGTAGTGTGGAAAGTCAACATATTGATTATATATATTATATTATTCTCCCTTCTAGTTATATGTTCTGCCCATTTTATTTGTTGCTGCTGTTGGAAATCTTCAAATGATGCAGTTCTTGTTATTTGGTAAAGTTCTTTGTTTGGGTTTCTGTCGTTCTATAAGATCTGATGACTGATTGATGGAATCTGTGGAGAGCATTGATCGCCTAAATCTTGACGGGACAACGCATTAACCTGTTTCATTTGTGGGAGATTGCGTTATAATGCATGTTCATTGATATTGATATCTGTGTTGGGCTGGCCATGTGGCAAGGATGAGTGATGATCGTATATCAAAAGTTCTTTTCTACAGTGAACTCTATAATGGTCATAGAAATGTTGGTAGACCTTGGCTCAGGTATACAGATAAACTGAAGAGCAATCTTTCTTGTGGCAACATTCCATTCAAGAACTTTGAAGAGGTACCTATGAAGAGATCAGGGTAGCGTTCCAGCTGCCATTCATTTATTTTGCTGCAATATTTACTTTCACATAATAATGCCCCACCAAGAAGTCAGCATCATTCGACTGCATGAAACACAAAAGCAAAATAAGACAGCTAACAATGTTCCTGATGCCCTTGCATGCAATATATTCTACTGTACTGTTTGTTGTCATCAGTGCAATTCTCGAGCCGGCCACAAAAGTCATGCCCGTCATAGGTATGTAGATAATTAGTAGGTTGTCATTAGAACCTCATACATCGAACTCGGTGGGATGTCCATTATATATATATATATATATATATATATATATATATATATATAGTGCAATGTGGCAAAGATGAACGATGATCGTATACCAAAAGTTCTTTTCTACAGTGAAAGCCATAGTGGTCATAAAAATGTTCGTAAACCTTGGATCAGGTAATGGAGATAAACTGAAGAGCAATCTTTCTTGCGTCAACATTCCATTCAAGAACTTTGAAAAGGTAGCTATGAAGAGATCAGGGTAGCGTCCAAGCAGCCATGTAAGAATAAAGCACTATTAAGCAGTAAGCAAAATTCGACTGCGTGAAACACGAAAGCGGAATAAAACAGCTAACAGTGTTCCTGCTGCACTTGCATGCAATACTTTCTCCCGTACTGTTTGTGCAATTCTCGAGCCGGCCCTAAAAGTCATGCCCGTCATAGACATTCAGATAATTAGTAGGTTGTCGTCGGAAGCTCATACGTCGAACTCGACGGGAGAGTCCATTATATTTTATAGTGTGTATTTGTCTATATTTCTGAGATGAGGTATTATGTACATTATTTACATTATTCGGACTATTGTCCTCATCTTTGTCGCCATATTTATTACATCGTCTCGACCGTTGTACGCTCCGGCCTTCTTAAGGTGATTGGAAACTTCGAACTGAAGCCTTTATTTTGCTCACTGGGGTGGACTGTTCTAGTTCCACGTGCCATCTTTATTGGATGTCAGTTATCGGGACCCAAAGAGTGAGTTCAATACCGGGTTAAGGCAGTGGAGAACTTTCAGAGGGAAATTAACAGGAGATATCCATTAAACTTGGCACGTGGAACTAGAACAGTCTACCCCAGTGAGCGAAATAAAGAGTTCAGTTCGACATTCCAACCTCCTGAAGAAGGCCGGAGCGTACAACGGCCGAAACGTTGTAATAAATATGGCGACAAAGATGAGGACAATAGTCCGAATAAGGTAAATAATGTGTGTATTTGTGTTTTTATCTGTATATAAATGTATGTGTATATGGTGATTTTCTCAGAGTAGCTTAGATGTGGCACAAGGCCGAAAGTATAGTGCACTCAGTGAGAATCGAGCTCATTACCCCGTCATAATTGTTCAAGTGAGACAAGCTTGCTGCATGTCAAGGTACCCCTTGTGTTATAGATGGAAACCTATAAATAATAAAGTGTGTTAATAAACCTATAATATCAAATTTGAAAGAAATCTTTAATTCATACAACATTTCTAGAAATTTATAATACTGGGTTTTATTTAAATTTTTTTTTAATTTTTAATACCGAATTTGACGATGAGCGTTAATGGGTTAAAAAAAAATTGACGAATAAAGTATTTTTCGCTGAAATAAAAATATTTAAAACAACGAAACAAGGAAAAAAACTGTTTTTACACCAACACCCGTATTCATCATCCGTCTGTTTTTCTGAGATGAATTATTGTAACTATTTACACTATTTACATTGTTCGGACTGTTGTCCTTATCTTTATTGACATATTCACAAAGTTCCGGCCGTTGTACGCTCCGGCCTTCTTCAGGATCTGTGTATTTTCTGAAATAAAGTATTTTAAGTATTTACACTATTTACATTGTTCGAACTGTTGTCCTCATCGTTATTGACATATTCACGATGTTCCGGTCGTTGTACACTCCGGCCTTCTACAGGATGTGTGTATATTTCTGAGATGAGGTATTGTAACTATTTGTACTGTTTACATTGTTGTGATTGCTGTTCACGTCGTTATTGCCACACCCACAACGCTTCGGTCGTTGTATACTACGGTCTTCTTCAGATGATTTTTTTTTGAATTTCGAACCAAACCTAGAATAGTCAGTCTGTATGTTTGCATTTCTGAAGATTGGTCTAATGATGTAGACATTCTTCTTATGTTTATTTCTTGAAGTGGGCTGACATATAATCTTTACATTCCTCCGGGGGGCGCTCAGTAAAATCACTGAGAATCTGTTCCATTTCTTTTACACACTGCTAGCAAATGTCTTGGCAGGGATTGGCAAAAGTGAAGTTCCTTTCCAACAGTGTGTTATTGCCTTGCGTGCATAGATGAGAATTGCAATTCCAGTGCAAAAGCTGTCACCTTTATGCTGATCTTTTGGACGTCGGAGTACAATGTGCAAGCCATAGATGTTTTCGAAATTAACATAGCCATTGCGAACTTGGGAACAAGAGTCCACAAATGTCATCGAACCAATCTTCAGAAACGCCAATATACAGATCGACTATTCTAGGTGCGGTTCGAAATTAAAAAAAAAAATCCCCTGAAGAAGTCCGGAACGTACAATTGGCAAAACCTTGTGAATGTGACAATAAAGATGAGGACAATGTCATTGTCCGAACAATTCAAATAGTGTAAATACCTGTATTTATATTTCGATTTTCTAATCAGATTTATAGGTAACAAGTTTTCAGGTGGAACTGTGTACTGAGAGGCGTATCAAATACAGTAAATCACATTGTTTATTTCTTTTCACAAAAAAACATGTTTATTTTTCCGATCAATATACATTTGAATATATGTATGTATGCAAATGTGTGTGCGTGTTTGTATCCCCCACAAAGCGACAAATGTTTATGATTTGGTAAAATAATAATAATAATAATAAAACTCTTCATCTTTTTGTTCGATTATCAATCAATTTTTAATTAGAAGGCAATGCTGTATTAAACAGTGTTTGTCTGTCAGTCCAAGCCGTATACAGCTTCATATATCCATGCATGCACAACCTTTGTAAACATTCATCGATCCAAGTTAAAAATATCCAGCATATGTTTTGTTAAGAATTGAATAAATACGAAGCGATAGCCAAAATATTCCTGGAATTTGACTATGGAGAAAATAATGATTAAATCATTTTTCATCCCAACACATATCTTCCACTACAGTACTCCTTTGAATGATAGTTTCAGATTGTTTCACAGAACGTAGCGACAAAAATTCGTACCATAATCTGTTCATGCTCGTTCAAATTCGAGGAGTTTTTGGTTAGCACTTCGTAAAATATTATTAGAAAATGTTTGTAGGGTTTCGTGAGGTCTGTACAAACTTTGTGCTGGAATTTGCGATAAATATAATTTTATATAAAGACAGAGAAATAGAAGTTCGTTGTCGGAGGGTGACTGAAAAAGTTTCTGACGAGAAAATAAGTAATCGCACTTTTAAAAAAATAAGGAACAAAGACAAAATGTCTGGAGAAAATGTCCGCTCTCTTCTGAGGAAATCACTTCTGGTCAGCGATCTCGAAGAATTCTTATATAAGAACATGGTCAGTAAAATAATTTGGGTATATTGACTTAACAATTCCATTTTCTTATTTTGTCCAATCAGGTTTGTCACAGTTGAGTAAAAAAAAAAAAAAAAAAAAATGGCGGACGGTTTTTCAAGTTTAGGTCAGTTTGACATCAGTTTCTTTATGTCCATCTTTTCCGTTTTATGTAATTTAAAATAAACAAAAACATTTTCTCCACTCTTGTCTATCCTGACCCCTTTGTAAAAAGAAAGTGGGTGGATGTTTTAGAAGAATGGATAAAAGAACCGGGGAGATATTCGGGGTGCGTTTTTTATCATTTTTTTTTCTAAGTCTCTGTAACAATAAATTCTTCTTTTGGTTACGCTTTAACCAATTCACTTTCTTTTTGTTAAGACGAGATAATTAAGAAACAACAAAAAATCGATAAAACCAGTTTCTTCCTCTTCAAACTAAGCGGAACTTTACCACCAACGAGAATTTTTAAAAATGGTCTCGATAAATAGGTTTTAGGGTTTTTAAAGAATTTCTTCTTCTTCTTCTTCTTCTTCTTCTTCTTCTTCTTCTTCTTCTTCTATTTGATACGTTCTTTTTATTTATGTTTTCGTCTTTCTCGTTTTATTTTTGAGCGCCACGGTTCTTGCTTTCTCTTTTCTTTCTGGTTTTAGTCCTTTATTTTCCTTTCCAAGGAACCATAATCTTCGCTAAGTCTGTTTTCGATATTTATTAAACAGTAACAAGCAGAGCAATCCAAAGACACCGCAAATGATTAGAGCCAAAATGGCGATTACGATGATATACGATGTATCGTCAGCAGGATCTGCAAAATAAATAAATAAATAAAATAAAAAATAAAATAAAATAATAAGATAAAATAAAAAATAAATAAATAAAATAAAAATAAAATAAATAAAAAATAAAATAAAAATAAATAAAAATAAAAAATAAAATAAAAAAATAAAGCAACATTGTATTACATTAATGAGATGTGTTTCGATGCAATTTCAACATTTAGAATTTTGGGGCCTAAAATGAAGAATCTATTTTCTATTGCTATTAAATAATAAACCGAAACCATCAAAATTCAGCTAGTTATGTGCCATGCGTGATACACGCTTAGGCGATCATGTATCTGACTGACGAGGCAGATTTTTTTCCCGCAGTAGGTTGCCATTTCTTTCTGCGGTAGACCAGTTGCCATCCAAGACTACAGAATCCGGTCTGTCCTGCTATTTACCCATAGCTGGGGTAGAGGTGGAGGAGAACAGGATTCATACCTTTCCCAAGGGTATTAGCACGTAAGTGAATGTAATGGATTCGGGTGGAATTCGAACTCGGCTCTCCGATTCTTCAATCCGAGCAGCTATCCATTACTCTACCGTGCCATCAAAATTGCTACTTATTGATACTAGAAAAATATATTTGAAGAGACACATATGAAAACCAATAATAATGATGACGATGATGATGATGATTTTAAATATGGACGCCATGTGTAAACTAGTTTTAATATAAGATCTTACTGGACATAAAGTGAGGGATCACGTTCCTGTTATTAAGTAATAAACTGATTTCTTCAGAAATACTAAATATTAGTATAATGGGAAATATCTATATATAAATTTTTGTTAGTCGTTCCGCCAATGCAGCAGATTGGGAAAAAAAACTAAACTGAAATCAAAACATACAAAATCTTAAAGAACAACGACTAATAAAAAGAAAACCATAAAATCGTGATCTGCTCAAAGCTGAAGCAATAAAAGAGAGACATAAAAGAAAAACTCTTCCGAGCTCCTAACAAAACAATTAAAAATCACATACCAAGGAACTACGTAAGCATACTCATAGAACTTTAAAAAAATCAGATAAAACGAATATCTTTGTTGTATTAAATAAATCTGATTATATCTCAAAATTACAACAAATACTTGACGATCTCATTAAATTTTAAAAAGTCAACAAAAGTATTATTAACCAACTGAAATTGAAAATAAATAAACTGATCACAGCCAACAACGCCGAACAAAACAACTGAAAACAACACAAAATAATTAGTGGCTACAAACAAGGATACATGTATGGAATTATAAAAATACATAAACCTAATATCCCAAATCTACACTCAGGTTTATCAATTAATCAGAATCATTAAGCAACTCATTAAACAATACATACCTAATAAATACAGTATTAAATCAACTCACAAACTAATCCAGATCTTAAAAAAGAAAAAAAAAACAAACTAATAATGAAACCTTAGCTGATGTTGAAAATTTATTTACCAAAAGAAAAACGATTGATATAAGTATGAAGAATATTTACAACACTCCATCTCTCCCACCACTAAAAATTAAATCTAACATAGTTACGGAAACTACTTTTGACTTGTACCACCAAGGTTCACTTCTATGACCATCAATGGCGTGATGGCGTTTCCATGGGTTCATTTCCGGGACCAACGTTTAGCAAATTCTATATAACTAATGTTGAATATAAGATATTTAATACCACTAAATACCCTCAATCTAAGATAAATATATAAAGTATATAAACTACAAAAAAATTCCGTTTTTAATTTCACATATGAACTTAACAATAACAATAAAATTTCTTTTCTTGATGTATTGATAGATATCAATAATAATACAATTACTACCTCCCTTTATATAAAAAACTTACCTAGCATAAGCATGCACTCACAACTATAAAAGTGAATATCCTATTACAAAATATTATACAAAATTTAATAAACCGTTCAAAGTCGACTCTTCTACAAAAACATTTTCTAGACTGAATTAAAAAATAGTAAAAATTTTCATGACTTTTCTAATTATTTTGCTGATGAACGAATTAGGCGAGTTATTAGAAATGTTAACATCAATCAAAAAGAACCTATTACTTCCTCAAATAAACCCTAAACATATCAACCTACTACACCGCAACCAAATATATTCTAACTACAAACGCGATGAAAAAATACTAAAAAAAAAACCCTCATAAGCACTAATATATTCCCCACTGGTCTCAGTAAAAAAAATAAAACTAATTATATATTATACTAAATTTAATACAACCAACCTAATGATCCGGAATAACTCTTTTCCGTCAACTAGTGTTTTGCCAAAGACCAACATTTTATATCACTTTAGATGTCCTTTGGGAGATTTTATCTCCGCCAAAAAGTAAATATATACGTTGGTTACACAACATTATCAAGGAGACTTACACTACATATGTCGAATACAAGCTCTATAACACAACAGTTAAAGACATTCCTGCTCACCTTCACTATTCGGAAAAATACTAATTGATAACACAAGTATACTCTACCATGAAAATAAAATAAAAACTTCTCGAGTCCTCCTCTATAGGGAGCAAACAACCAACACTAAATAAGCAACAATGTTTTAAAATGTTTATAATGGCAATGATTTTTTGCACGCTTTATTAAATTTAAAAGTATAACTATACAAATTAAAGTTACCTCCCCTAGATCAAAACATGTAAAAAGCGTCATAGCTTTAACAGTTAATTTAAATTAATTATTAAAGAGCGCGTTCATGCGTGTTTAAATTAATTATATCAGAGCGCGTTTTATGCATATTTACAAAAAGTCAAAACTATCAGTTACATTAATTTTTTTCTTAGCAATTCACTCTTAAAGATGCTATCGGATGAGATCGAAAGTATTTGGGAAAATAAAAATTAAAATAAAAGAAAGGAAAAAACTACAGCGCCTTTCTTAATGAATTTAATATCAACATTAAGAAGTCGATCAGAGAAATAGAGAGGATTAAAATAAAAATATACATATGTCCAGATTATTCAACTAAATATGCATCAATGAAGATATAGATCTATATATGAATATATATATAAAGAGAGAGAAAGAGAGAGAGCAAGAGAGTGAGAGGAAAGGGGAAGATCAGAGTAAAACGAGAGGAAGATAGCAGAAACGAGAAAGAGAGAGAGAGAGAGCAGAAACGGATAGATTGGATAAAGAGAGAGGAAAGAAATGAAAAAAGAGTGAATGTTAGTATAGACAGGAAAAATGCGGAAAAGATAAGAGCGTAGAAGGATAGATACAGAGGGTAGAGAGAGAAAGAGAAAGAGAGAGAGAGAGAGGAACATACAGATATATAACTATGTATATAGATCCATATATAATTACATACAGAGATAGATAGCAAAGAGAGAGAGAGAGAGAGAGAGAGAGAGGGAGGGAGTGAGAAGGAGAGAGAGAGCGTAAAAAAGCGATAGAAGGAGAAAGAAAAAAGAAAGAACTGTGAAAGACAGAAATAATATTCAGAAAGAGGAATGTAGTGGATACAGCCTCCCCCACCCCCAGCGTAAGCGGTCTAAGATCGCCTACTCTGTGCACAGTAGACTCAATCGGCTCGGACTGGGTGGCGTCTCACATGACGTCGTTAAATGACATAAAAGCCAGCATTTGTTTACGCCGGGGATTTGCTTGAAGGAACACCGCCGGTGCGACAGGAGCGAAGGAAAAGAATCTCGATAATTCAGCTACAGGGAGAGAAAAAGAAACAAATACCATAACAGGAGGAGAGTGAAAGTTGAACACAGATAGAGAAAGATAGATATGAACAGACCGAGAAAGATATTAGCAAACTGAATATATATATATATATATATAATTATTTATTTAAAAATATGATTCCATCGCTACATAAGAGTTCTCATGTTTCAAAACAAGAGCCAAAAACTTCACTATAATTATTTGAATTAAATTGAATTAAAGTACTAAGCTCTGTTCCATCTTCAAGCGAAATTTTTTTGGAATAACTTATTCCTGAAATTTACGCGTTTTATAAGCATATTCATTATTGAAATTAAAAAAAAATAGATAGATACACTCTTGTGCAAATTAATTGAAACAAAACAAATAATTACGTTATTATTTACTTTTTTCGTATTTTCCAATGAAACATGACCCAGTACACATGTCAGTACTTCGTATGTCCATTCCACGAAGTCGTTCCTTGCAGATTGACCATAGATTCTCGATTAGATTTAAATCAAGAGAGTTTCCAATTCAATCTATAGTATTTTGATTTGCTCACTGGTAAGGTTTGCCAGTGTGCTCGTACAGCGTTACAATTTTCTTACGCTTTCTTGCGGTAAAATCCATCGCAGACAATGGCAGTAGGACAACTAATCGACAGTCAAGACAATAGTGTCTGATCGTGATAAAAATCTGATGCAATCACGTATGACGCAATATTTTTCAAGGCAGAACAAATTTCATCATACGGCCCGGAAATAGGTTCATATTACTGCACACTACTGCAAATAACCTAATCTGGGAAAAATAGAAATCGATCCACCCTGTCACTCCAGTGGGTTTAAAACTGACCGTATGGTGAAAGAAAGGAAACTAAAGCGGTTATTTCAATTAATTTGCACAAGGGTTTGGTTTAGTTTGGCTTGGTTTGTTTTATGGCATATCAACCTCAATGGTGTATTTAATGCCGACAAGATTTTTATTGCTGGTAATTTTTTTTTTTTGCTGTTAATAATTTTTTTAAAAGTATTTCTGGTATTAAAACCTATTTTTTTTTACACTTTCATATTGTTTTGACCCTAGTTTGGGGGTTAACTATTTGCACATAGCTGTAAACTTAACAGGTGCTACCACTCCGAATTTGCACAAGGGTATAGATAGATAGAGAGAGAGATAGACAGATATGAACAAACTGAGATAGATGAAAAGACTGAAAATACTATATATATATATATATATATATATATATATATATATATAGAGAGAGAGAGAGAGAGAGAGAGAGATGAACAGACCGAAATAAATAGATTACCTGTATCAATCAGGTTATTCGATGTAGGTTTTCGAATGAAATTGTCTGTCAGAGAGGAAGCGGAAGTGATCGACTCTTTGACTGAAAGAAAAAAAAATAATTTGATGACGTCGGAAACGCAATGTGTTTTGTCTTTAAAAAAAAAACAAAAAACAAACAAACAAAAAAAAACAAAAAACAATTTCTTTTGTACACATATCATTTAAGAACGCGGACAATCATTGGATATCAGAATCTTCCTATTCTTTTTAATATCTGTAAATTTAGACATGTTTGGAAAAATGGTGGATGATTTCTCGTTTGTGATTTCCACTGTTTTTGAATTCATATCACTCCTTTCTCTTCCCTGTTTTCCGTCTATCTCACTCCTAGACTAACCGCAACGAGCCAAGTCTGTTTCGTTATTTAACCCATACCTAAGGAGAGAAGAGATTCATGTATTTCCCAAGTGCATCAGAGAGAAAGTAAACAGACTAGGCCGGAATTTAATCTTTGCTAGCTGATTCCATTTTTCGTTTCGACAACCATTACTCCATTTTCACTCCCCCAGCTTCATTTGAAATGGAAAATCACAGTCAGCACAATTGCATTTTCTTCTGCTCTTCTACAATAGAAATTTCACAACCTATAGCTTCTTTACGCTAATTGTGAAATCCTTCCTTACAATTTACATCTAGAGCTGGCTAACTGATTATTTTGCTATGATATAACAAACCTTTGTTAAGTAATATTTTTTTTTTTAACATTATTAGGAAAAAATACTTAGACTTAATTTCTGTTTGAATTTCTAGGATGAGCAGTTATCATGATTCCCATTATTTATAGCCACATTAATCCCCTCATCTCAGATAGTTCATAATTAAATGTTATTACCTCTTTAAGTAGAAACTCTCGATAGATATCCACTGCAACACGTGTATTTATTTTTCGGACACATAACCTCTAAAAGAACAATTGCCATGAAAATATTTATAGAAAAAGGGAGGCAACCTTACGGCGGTCGGAAAGTGACTGAAGCCGAGCTGCCAGATCAGGACCAATAATATTACTGATTCTTCTTTGGATTTTATCAAGAGGTTTAAGGTAAATAGCAGTGGCATCGGACCATATGTGGCAGCAATATTCTAAGCATGGGTGAATGGTAGACTCATAAATATGTAAGATAGATTCTGGAGAGTAAAATTGTCTCGCACAAAACAGTGAACCGAAAAACAGAAGTTAGAAAATTTAAGAGAGATAAATTTTAAGCAAAATAGCGCCTTTTAAGATTATGTATTTGAAAATGTCCTTTATTTATCATAATGAATATCTTTTTCTCCATAAATTCATCACTGAAGTCTTAATTCACGTAATAATGTTGGTTGATATTCGGTTTTATTCTAGGAATGTTTAAAAACGAATAAAAAACGACGAAAAGCAAACCCATTTAAATATTTGTCTCATCCAAAGTACACGCGTCAATAAATTAAATATTTTAAAAATATCTTCTGTATCAATTCATATTACATATTTTGCTTATTTATTTTAATATTTATATTTTGATGTTTTTTATTTATATTTTATTTTTGTTACTCGAAAAAAAAAATCGAATGTTTATGCTGTACACGTAAATGAATGTAATGGACTCGAACCGGATTCGAACTCGGCTCCCCGATTCCAAAATCCGATCCGCTATCTATTACTCCATCGTGTTTCCTGCTGGATGATGAAAGTTTTTTTATTTTTTTATTTTTTATTAATATTTGAAAATACCTTACCTGAACAGGTGGCACAACACTGGCCTTTTCGTAAGACCGTCTGGTTACAAGAGAGCGCCGGACATGTTTGGGAGAAGCAGTGGACATGTCCATGTCGGCACGTGCAGCTCTGGCAGGGGTTACTGCGCCAAACCTCGCCGTGTTTGAAAGCCGGTTTGCCGTCCAGCAAGCAATGCTTCAATAACTTTTGTGGGACGCGCGAGGGCTTGTCTGCTTTTCCTGGTTAAAAAAAAAGGAATGAGAAAAAAGACAGGACTTAAGTATAAGAAAGGAAAAAATAAATAAAAAGAGCTTATATGACGTTGGATTAGGTTGGATTAGCTTATAATACGTGTATATGGCAAATATGGTTAGCGGTGATCCATCATCAACACCAGGAGCCGGCAACCTTTCGCTAACTCTGTGCGGAGTTAGGGTTTTAAAATCATCCAGTGTGTCAACAGCGTACGTATTTTTATACTAGTCAAGGTCTGTTCTGCGATATATTTTATATAGTAATATATAGTATATATAAAATCGACCTCACTAACCGAACGCTCCTCTGTGGCCAAATCGGTTAAAGGAACGTCAGGCTATATGGCGGTTCCGTATAGAATACAGGTTCGATTCCTGTCGGAGGACGAATATTTTCTATGAAAATTTCTCGGACATTCAGGTCGGTAAATGTTGTTTAATACTGTTTATTATAAACAGAGCATTTAACTTAAATATTTGTATCTATAAAAAGAATGTATAAACATAAAAATGTCTTAAAATACTTTCGTATATATTAAAATTTAAAGAGCTAAATATCATTGCGTTGTAGTAGCTATAGGTTCGGACTTCGTGATGTCATCTGCGGCTGCGTGCCATTGAAAATTGCTTGGTGTGGCACGCGTGCCGCAGGATGCCAAGCTCTGATATATAACATAGCTATCATTATCGCCATAAGAATTATCATTATTATAATTTTATCTTCATAATCATAATTACCATTATCATTTTCATAATTGTCATCATTATCTTGATAATAATTATCGTCACAATCAATAGTTTTAAAAATATAATTTATATTTTCATATTAATAATTATCAACCTCAAAATCATAATTATCATCGTAATAAGTATTATTACAATTAGAATTATAGTAATAAAAAATTGTCATCGTGAACATAATTATCACCATCCCTATCATAATTATCTTCATTTTCATAATCATAATTTTTATCTTCATAATCATAATTATTATAATTATTCATGAGCACAATCAAAATTGTAATCATTATTTTAATTCCAATTTTTGTCATCATATTCATCATCATCATAATCATAATTAGCCTCATAAAAATCATTACCATCAATATCATAATCATAATTATCACCATCGTCATAATTATTATCTTCATCATAATCATAATTAACCCTATTAGAATCATTATCATCAATATCATAATCATAATTATCATCTTAATTTCATTTCATCCATTTTTATCTGTTAATTAAAATAAAAAACAGTTTTGAAATTTGTTTTTGCCTCATAGCCTTTTTCTAAAAACAAATTCAATCTTTATTAATAAACATTAACACAAACAATATTTACGTTGATAAAGCACCTAGTGAGGAATGAACTCACAGATAATAAACAATTGACAGATTTAATTGTTTTTTTTTTCTTGGCATTAAGAAGGCATTTATTCCTTCCACATCGTTAATACTTACTTGGGCAGAAAGCACAACACTGTCCCGCCACTTTTATGGGGAAATGGCATAACTGGGGAGGGCACATCTCCGTGTTGCAAAGGATTATACCATGATGGCATAGACAAGTTGTACATTTCTCGAGTTCCCACACTTCACCCTCCACATACTCGTTGCCATTCTCACCGTGGCAAATTTCTTGCTTGTATCTTTCCTTAGAAGAGATCGGCTCGGTACCTGGCAAGAAATATATCAATAAAATACACGAATATACATTCTGCACTTTTCGAAAAAAATCGAAAAAAAAAAAATCTTTTGTTCGCAAAAGGAAATAAGCTAATGAAAATCATAGAATTTGAAAATCATAGAATTTGAAAATCATAGAATTTGAAAATCATAGAATTTGAAATGATCATTTCTATGTTGGGACGGATCCCTTGTTTAGAACGTCCACATTTAGAAAATATTAAAAATAATTCATATATATTATTACGTTATTTTAGCGGATACCCATATTTGAAATAGACGCTCCTTTTTTTTTTAAATTTGAAACACTGGATATTATGTCTACCGGCCTGAGCAATTGCGAAAACTTAAAGAAAGTATTTCCTTTCTTTCGTTTTCTCGGGTGTAGAGGCCGGTAGACGTAATACACACTGTTTAAAAAACCCCACAAAAAACGGGTCGTCTATTTCAAACACGTGTATCCACTAAAAATAACCCTTGAAGTAATAAAAAATCACGTATTAAAAATAAACACATTAATTCTTTAGAAATTGCTTTGTTTACGTTTCGGATAAAAAATATTTTAGCAAAACAGTTTGGTAGACGAGCTCATATACAAAAAAAATACTTAACTGTAAATATCAATATTTGATGGTCTTTCCCCGAATATGCAGAAAATGTTTCTTAACTGTAAATATCAATATTTGATGTTATTTCCCGACTTCGAAGTTTCTTGGAATTATCCATTTTTCAAGGGGATCTGTCATTTTAATAAATTTATTTCAATAATTTGATTTAATTTATTTATTATTTATTTATTTATTATTCAAATAATTTATGTGAATAAACTTATTCAAACAACAGAATCCTTGAAGAATGTATAGTTCCAAGAAACTTCGAAGTCGGGAAATAACATCAAAAATTGATATTTACAGTTAAACAAATTTTCTGCATAGTATACTATCAGTGCTCTATTTTTTTTATATTATTTTCATAATCCTAATATTTCGCACTATATGAAAATATCTGCTTTACTTTTGAACTCTTATATTCTTAATAAAAAACAGAAATGTTGAAAACCAGAAGTGTTGAAACAAAATTGCAACTTTTTATAACATGCATATATTATAATGTTATAAATCTGAATAAATATTATTTGGTCTACTCGGTACTGAGCACTCTCTTAAGAAAAGTGATTTTGTTTATTGGAATTTTATTCCATGTGAACCAACCCTGTATATATATATATATATATATATATATATATATATATATATATATATATGTGTGTGTGTGTGTATGCGTGGGTGAGCATGTTTATGTTTCTCGGGCACTTTGATGTGGTGTAATGGTTAGCAAACATTTCTCGCTAAAGCTATACTCACTATTTAAAAAAAAAAAATGCTAGTCGTCTATTTCAACACGAATATCCACTAAAATAACACTTGAATTAGAAAAAAAGTCTCAGATTAAAAGTAAATACATTAATTCTTTAGAAATTGCTTTCTTTACGTTTCGGATACAAAATTCTTTACATATATATATATATATATATATATATATATATATATATATATATATATATATATATATAGTTAATGGATAGAATTATTCCCTCTACTGAATATTTGCATATTTTCGAAAGAAATGCAACTATTTGCAAGTACTTACTGAATTTACCATAAATAGTTGATTTCTTATTTAGTTTTGAATAATTCGTGAAATTTTTAGAAGTTTCAATCTATTATATTCATAGTTATAATTTTTTCTAAAAATTGATGCCGATCAAAATTATTGCGCCCCCCCCCATTTATGGAAATTATTAAATAATATTGCTTTATGGAAAGTGCAATGATTTTTCTTAATTTAACATTTAATAAAAACAACCTTTGAAAATGAAATAATATTGATACAATAGTATTCTAAAAGGCAATGAAGAAAACAATATATGATAAATCATTCGTTCTGCAGCCATGACGAAGACGGCTGAATTTGACAAGAAGCTCCGAACGAAAAAAAGTTGATGTGTACAAACAAGGTGATGGATTTATAACTCTTTCTAAGCGATGTAATTAATATGCATACACCCGGCTCCCCGCTCACAGTAATATGATTGGCTGGTGTCAGCCATAAATGCAGACTGATGTGGAGGTACATGAACGACGCCTATTGCCTACGCTTATAGTCTTCGCCTATTGCCTACGCCTATTGCCTACCACTACGACGAGGACCAGTCCATTACGGTTATCTGCTAGATTCTCCTACTCGGTTATAGTAGTCCAAAACCACTTTGCTACTTCGAACAAATATATCACTTTCGGGACATACACACATATATATATATATATATATATATATATATATATATATATATATAAATATGATTTCATCGCGATGGAATAATTTTTAAAAAGAAAATAATTTTAATATTTTGTCCTACTCTTTGTATTGAGCACTGTTTTTTTTTTAAAATAAAAATAACTGCTAAGAACACCGGATTATAAATCTTACTGTTCTTTCCTATTATTTTAATATATATATATATATATATATATATATATATATATATATATATATATATATATATATATATATATATATATATATATATATATATATATATATATATATGATAAAATATAGTTTTAAGATATACTATATTTATGAGTTAAAGCACAATATCAGGGATGGTGCGCATGTAAACATAAAGTGGACAAGTCAACACCCAGAGACAAGTATTTGTTTCATGCTTAAACACAATCTTTTGTCTGAAGATTGCATTTTAATCAAGAAACGGCTGGGTGTTATCCTCAATATCCACTTTTATATGTGTATATGTCCTCATCTTCAACCTGTACACACTTTGTGGAGTATAGGGCCACAGCTTCATCCCAGAAGAGGATGCTAAGCTTTCAGTAGCAAATAGTTCTTTTTTTTTATAGAGTTGCTACACTCGTATCCAACGGGACTTGAATTCAAGTTTCTCATTTTCCTCGGCTGGTTGCCATCCAAAGCTAGAGAACCCAATCTGTTATTTAAAACTTAGTTGGGAGGAGTAGAGATGCAATGGCTTTGGTTAATATATATTGGACTTGTGGGGTATTTACTTACGACATAGGAGTATTGGTAGTAGAATTTTAGGCATGTATTT
This sequence comes from Acanthosepion pharaonis, assembly GCA_903632075.3. NCBI lineage: Eukaryota > Metazoa > Mollusca > Cephalopoda > Sepiida > Sepiidae > Acanthosepion > Acanthosepion pharaonis. The sequence goes on from CAHIKZ030000632.1 coordinate 269,891, forward strand.
ACGAAGATAAAACTGGAAAAATAAATGTACCCAATACATAGAAGGCATGACAAATTGTATGGTAATTTCATACAAGATTATTTATGTTTATTGGTGTATGTATTTTACATTATAATTGTATAAAGTGTTTGTGTTATAAAAGAGAGTAAGTTACTCTGTAGTAGCACAAGTCCTATCACGGAGGGATGTTACACACGTGTTGTCATCCCGACAGTTCTTGGGTTAAGGGATTGACTCCAACATCCTTTGGTGGGATGTCTGTATTTATAGTAGGGACAGTTTTTGTTGCATTTTTGGGGAATTTTGTTATTTTTTATTTAATTTATTTTAAACAATGTTTAAATGTTATTGTTCTAATTTATTTATAATTTTCATTATTGTTATTATTTTATTTATCTGTAACAATAATAATATCCCTACAAGCCACTAGAAAAACCACTTCACGATCTTTTGCAAAAATCATAATTTAAAAATAAGAAAATGAATCTGTGGAGAGGCTTGATCGATTTCAAGGTTTAAATATTGTTTTATTTTATTTATAATTTTCATCATTATTATTATTTTATCTATTTGTAACAATAATAATATATAATAATAATATTTAAAACTTAGTTGGTAGGGAAAGAGATGTATTTGAGGTCGGGAGAGGGCTTTAGACCCAGTGAACGTTTAATGCAATGAGCCACATTAAGGCTATGATCATTCAGCAGGAATGGTGAAGTTTTAACATCTGCTCGGTGATGACGAGATAAAGAACTTTTTGAGTGAACAATGGTATATAAAAAAATAAGGCTGCGTGAATAGACTAGAATTATGTTAAATTCTTTTACTTACCTGGGCAGCTGGGACAACAGTCACCAATTCTGTAAATAGGGTTACTGCAAGGTGGCACGGAACAAGCAATCAGAGAACACAGTTCTTTGCCTTCCTTGCAGTAACACTCTCGGCAACCATCGTTCCACATTTCGCCATTTTTATAATAAAGACCATTTGAAAGACAACTTGTTTTTCTCCGGGGAGAGATCGTTTTTCCCAAATCAACACTGATGTGGGTCGTCGTTTTTCCGAATGATGGCTTTCCTGAAATATATATAAAAAATAATTAAAAACATACAATCTCAGGTTCACATTAGCTAATTTTATTATTGTTAATTCATATTTGATTTTATTTAACACACACACAAACACACACGGACACACAAACAAATATATATGATAGACAAGGAATAGTTTTTAATTTTTCATAATTTTTCCTTGAGTCTTTCGAAGTTTTTTTTTTTGAGGATTATGAGTATGGACAAAATTGACTGTAGTGACCATATATATATATATATATATATATATATATATATATATATATATATAAACACGCTGAAACCTCCTGACGAGTGGGCCGAAAAATTACGAAAAATTCATCTATATAAATTCGGATTGAGCTACTGAATATAACATCTATCAGCTAAGTGGCACATTAATTTTTAATTATATATATATATATATATATATATATATATATATATATATATATATATATATAGATAACGAAGTATTTTGTAATCCGTATGGATAATTCCAAGGAGGATGTAATCCAGAGAGCTCAATGTAAAAACAGAGTAAATATTAAATTAAGAAACAGACAACATTAGGGGTTCATAGAATTTGAGTTTATTTCTCCAGGAACGGGATTTTCGTCCTGGTTCATTGGCGCCCATTTGCAAACAGAAAAAAAACACTGTAGATTCTCCCACTGAGGCCAAATCAGTCGAGTTTCGATCCCGTCTTGAAGCAATCGGATGTCTAGCTACACTGATGAGCTGTGATACTGCGAAACAGTCTGACTTCAGATGACGATATATATATATATATATATATATATATATATATATATATATATATATATATATATATATATATATATATACAGGGCAGGGCCTCCAAAAATGTATACACACTTTAGGATAGGAAAAACTTTTCTATCGTAATTTTAGCAAATTGCGATAACACTGCCTTACATGAACTTCATGGAAATGATGAATTTTTCTTTCAACGTCGCGCCGTCACACAACCAGCAAGACTTGTTGGGCTTATCTGGATGAGAATTCGCAAGTACATTGAGTAGGACGAAGAGGTGCAGTCAAGTTCCCCCTATTTCCTCCTGTTTTACCACATGCAGACTTTTATATATGGACCATAAAGAATGTTGTATATCGGAGAAAACTGACTACATTAGCGGCCCTTAGACAAGAAATTGAAAACGTATGTGGGAATTCCAGTGGACACTATGGCCAGCGTTGCTCAAGCAATAGTTGTTCGTACTAATAAATGTCTGGAATCTAAAGGTCACCACTTTGAGCATCTCGTGATTGTAGATCCCAAAGGTAACTTGTATTAATCTAGTGATGTCTGAATAAATTTAGTATCACTATATCTATACAATTTTTTCCTTTCCTGAAGTGTGTATACATTTTTGGGCTAACTCTGTATATATATATATATATATATATATATATATATATATATATATATATATATATATATACACAGAGTCCACCCAAAAAATATATATATATATATATATATATATATATATATATAACAGTATTAGGTCTTCCTTAAATATACAAGTACTTACGACAGGTTCTCCGGTCATCATCAGGCAACAAAAAAATCTTAAATAGTAAAAAACGCTCTCACTTTAATTTTCCAAAATTCAACCTTCGCGTTCCAACTGCACGTACCACAAGTTTGTGTCTGTTATCAGTAACACACTTCAAAAAACATATTTCGATTTTCATTATATTTTTTCGTCTCTGATGCTACCTGAATTTTACTAAGAAAGAAAATACTTTCGAGCGTGACACTCTGGATTTATGAATATATGTTTTCCGCCAGGTGTATAAATAGCGGTGTCAGGCTACTGACTGAAGTGATTATTAGGTGACTATTGAGTGGAACTATCCAGTCGAATTAGTGTGAATTATTGTGCGTCGATGATTTGGGTTTTGATTTAGGATTTACCGGACGTTAAACTGAGCCGCGCTATTAACAAGGTATTCACTGAAATGGTTAATTATCTTTTGCTGAGTTTTACTTTTTGTTCTTGCTAATTATTTATAAATACTGTTTTATCTTAACATTGAAATCTTGAGTTATACTTAATATCTTGAGTTATACTTAATTATTAACGGCCACTGTACGTCAAATATATATATATATATATATATATATATATAGTTTTAAGGTGTGCTATATTTATGGGATAAAGTGCTCAATATCATAGATAAAGCGTATGTAAATATAAATATAAAAGTGAGCATTGAAGTCGACACTCAGAGGCGACAGACTGTTTCATGTTGGACGCAATTGTCAGGTCGCGAATTCGCCTCTGAGTGTTTACTTCAATGTTCACACACACACACACACACACACACACACACACACACACACACATATATATATATATATATATAATGTATTAAGGAAAGAGTAAAAACATATGCCAGAAGCCGTGGTGGAAGGTCTTACCGCTTCAAAAACAGCAACAGATTGCTCAATGAACAATAGCAATAAAAACGTTAAAGTGTATTTATCTACTCGCTAGTGTCATACGACATATCAACAAAATAGGCGAAAACACGTTTAGTCACATGCGAACCTTGAAATAAATAATTATTGATGCTTTTGTTAGAAGGCCCAGTGAAATAGAAGATGGAAGTCAGATTTCGAAATGAACGCTTTCCGCAGTCATAGAAATTGCTGGCCAGGTGGGATTCACAAGCTTTTACTCATCGGTTATATTCGCTTGATAGATAGTGTTATGGTTTGATTTCACAGTGGAGGCTTGCATTTGTACTAAGTCGGTCATAAATTCGGTTCGACGTACAAAACGTTAGGAACTTGGTATAATAGGTAATGACGCAGAGAAATCTAGTTGTGGTTGCTGATACTTTAGTATTCGACTAACAGTCGTCCGGCATCGACAGACTGACCGAACCACTGAGCAACTCCCTCGTTACTCTTACTACTCCTATTATAGGTGGGAAATCTATTAACTATAGAATAGGTGTGTTCCACTATAACAGATAGTCACCTGAAGGCACCCATTAAAAATTCAACCGCTGCCCTATCGAGTGAGTATACTAAATATTATCTCTCACAGTGGGTTGTGAATGAGTAAAAAAGTCTCCTGCTTTCGGCAATCGATGTCAAGATTTTAGACAACAAGACTCGAGATTTCAGGTTAATTATTTTTTAACAATTTACGGTGTTGGGGAAACGACCTGTAGCACAACCTATTCTATGTTCAATTTCCTTATCTCCTATAGTAAATTTTTTTTTATAACTGATCCATATACTGAGTGTTTGGTAAATACCCATCTTATGATGGATTCAGTTTTCTTTTTTTAAATCATTACACCTCAAGCAAGGCAGGAATGCCACTAATACACAGGGTGGCAACAGAGAGTGAAAATGAGAGAAAAAGACTGAATATAGGAAAGATTGAGGAAAGGACAAAAGAAAAACAGGATTCAAGAAAAAAGAAGATGGTGGTTGACGTTGCTTTTAAATTTCTGAAGATTGTAGTTGTCAGGGAAGCAAGGAAACAGAAGAGAGTTCCACAGGCGAGAAGTGCGAGAAAATAAACTGTCGGAGTATAAGTGGCGGTTGTATTTAGTTATTTCAACAGTAAACGGGGGTGGGGGACCTAGATGCTAACCTAGTATCATGCTTAAATTCATGCAGTCGGGGCACCAGGGTAAAATAAAAAGCTCGTCAGAGCAGATGCCATGGAAATACTTGCAGAAAAGACAGAGAGAAGCCACACCATGTTGGTGAGAAAGTGACTGAAGTCGAGAGGCCAAGTCAGGATCGATTACATTACAGATCGTTTTTTGGATTTTGTCAAGAACCATGAGATGAATAGCAGGAGTACCAGACCAGATATGGCAGCAATATTCAAAGCAAGAACGAATGGCGCCATCATTGTTTTCATTCCAATTCCATATCATTGTTTTTGTTTTGGAAAGATTTATTTCAAGTCCTATTTCTTGTAAACGATCTTGACTTTCTGTTCAAGACTTTTGTTTAATACTATTAACATAGAAAACACCATATCCTTTCAGGACGTCGACGATCATGGCTCTCTACATCTTCCTCTCTCTTTATTATCTGTGAATATTCATGACGTCTTGTGAATGGTAATAGAAAGGTTTCTCGTTAACTTCTCCACAGTTTTGAAATCAAAGTTATCCCTCTACTAGACTGGAGTACCTTGTCTTATCTAATGTTTAACCCATAGCTGGGACTTCATCCTATACTATTTGAAACATGGTGTCAACTTGTCAATATGAATGAGTAATAATAATAATGTTAATAGCAATAATGGTACTTCTGAAATCTGGTACGCCAGTGTTGGTTTGGTTTGGTTTATTTTGTTTTATGGCATATCAACCCCAATGGGTTATTTAATGCTAACAATTTTTTTTTCATTACTGGTAATATTTTGTGTTGTCAAAAATCTGTCTCTAGTAATATTTTTCCTTCAAAATTGTATTGCTGGTAATAATTTTTTTTCAAAAAGTATTGCGGGTATTAGCTATTTGCCCATAGCTGGGACCCTAACAGGTGCTACCACCCGGGTCAGGGTGGACCTGGGAACACCAGCAATTAAGTGGTGGTTCCACACTCCTCAAAACCTCCTGATCAGAGTCCTTGCTGCTGGTCGTAGTTTATCGTCTTACCCAGGACGCGGATGTAGTTTAATGTCTTACCTACGACGCTCGCCGGTGTTGGATAAAAGGAGACCCGTTCTGTTTCGCTTGGTCGATTTTTATTTTCATATCCCGAACCCACTGCCGCTCATAAGACCCTACTTGGTCAGCAGCGAATGGAATCTGTTTTATCTTTTCTGTCAGGGCGGAGACGAGTGCGTAAACATTGGTCCGGAGTGAACGTAGGGCGGTGTCGTGCCATAGCACAGTGGAATTGGTAACACATTCGTACAGAATAGGTATCTGATCGTATTATGCTTTCTGTGCGAAAGAATTGGTCGTTTACACGCAAAGTTTTACGGTGTAGACAAAGTATTTGGGAGACAAACGAATGTGCGCCTACTACAGATGAGCTCTATTCTTTAGATACATCAAATCGGAGTTTGGTCTCCTCGACGTGGTGTAATGGTTAAGCAAGCTTGTCTCGCTAGAACCATTACAGCTAAGTAGTGAGTTCGATCCTCACTGGGTGCTCTATACTTTCGGCCTTGCGCTACATCTAAGCTACGCTTGGAAAATCACCATCAGTTTGTAGATTTGCAGATGGGATTGGCCGTAGTACTTAGATGAAGTCGAATCACCTTCATTTCCTCTGTATTCCAAATGTAAGGAGAAAGTTCTACATAGTTCTATAAAATTCTATAATCTGGAAAACATGCGCGCTGTTTGTTTTTGATTGTGTCGACTGCACAATAGAGTAGGGTCAGTTGGGCACCGTCTGCAAGAAAAAAAGAGCACCATGATGCAATTCACTCCGACAGAAATTTGGAAACAGCATGCTGTACTGCTTGGCATTTGCGCCGGAAGCTCCAATATGAATATTTCAGAGTATGTGGGTGTAAATCTGACGACAGTGCAGGGGCTTCGGAACGAGTTGGATAAGTCTAATGGCGATTACGAAGATGTTTGCAGTGATTACTAATGGTGGCGACTTTATGCCTCCATTCATCGTCCCAGAGGGACTCACACCCAACAACTGAGTATAATACATCAAGTTTCTTGAGGAGTTAGTGCTACCTTGGGTCAAGAGGGTGGCTATTGGAAGACCCTATGTCTGGAAACAGGACTCTGCCCATGCCACACAAGCAAGTGAACCCATTCATGGTTGTCAAACAATTTCTGTGACCACATCACATTTTGTGCAGAACCAACCACACTTTTTGAAGAACTGAATACACAGTCCTGGCGCACCGTGTGCCACGAGGTCCCCAAACGACTTTGCGCAGGTTTTGAATTCAGTGTTGTCCTTCTCCTAGACCAGTTGCCATTCCAAGGCTATAGAAACCAGTCCGTCCTGCTATTTACCCAGGATGTATATATATATATATATATATATATATATATATATATATATATATATATATATATCCTGGGTAATCTACAGACAGACTGTTTCACTGTATCACAGCTTATCTGTGTGGCTAGACATCCAATCGCTTCAAGCCGAGACCGAAACCTGACCGATTTGGCATCAGTCGGAGATTCTAACTCCTAGGAGCCCGGCAGAGAGAAAGGGTAAAGGGTAACTTTGCATATATATATATATATATATATATATGATAAGTCAGAATTATTCTGATGATCCGATAGGTGAAACCTAGGTAGATAGGTACTGGCTTTTTAGGTATTTTAATTTTGTTCTACTTAGTGTATTGAACACCTTTTACGTATCAGCTTAATTCGCTCTGTCGGTGTTTTTTCTTTTGGCGAGACATATCAGTGCTGCTTGATTTTTTCAAGCAGTCCGGATGTTTTTAGTCTTTTCTTTTTTATTGAATAAGGTTCACTGTTTACAAGGCCCGGGGCCACCGGAGTTAGAAAATTAGGAGACAATTTGTGCTGACAGGAGGGGAAAGATAACGTTTACTTCTAGTCTTAAGCAGGTTAAGATTATAGTGATTGGGAAAACAACCTCTTGGGAGTCGGTTCCACAGAACAGTGGTTTTCTGAAAGAAGCTGCTCGAGTGAAACTTACTTCTCACCAATGGAATACGGAGGGGTTGTGGTGGCTCTTTAAGGCGTTCTTTGTATATTATTATATATATATATATATATATATATATATATATATATATATGGAGAGGCTAAGATAGATATGAACAGATTGCGATAGTCGGAGTGAAAGATCGGTAGATAGAATAAAAAAGATAGTAAAGAATAAGAAAACCATTGAAAAGGAAATAAACGGCTTTAAACATTTTTTGTTCTTTTGCATTTACTAAAAAAAGATATATAAATAAATTATCATGGTAAAACGTTGCGCTATATCGAAAGGTTAATTTTGACAGTTTCCGAAGTATGAATGATTACATATGTTCCATAGGCAGCGGACTTAACTTTCCTTTGCTATTAATCATCTTTCTTTATTGCGAGAAAAACAACTTGTTTTACAAAATCATATTCAAATTCCCGAATTAATTTAATCTATAAGTTTATAAATGTCTTTATTTCTCTTATATCGAAAGGTTAATTTTGACAGTTTCCGAAGTATGAATGATGACGTATGTTCCATAGGCAGCGGTCTTAAACTTTCCTTTGCTATTAATGATCTTTCCTTATTGCGAGAAAAGCTTATTTTACAAAATCAAAGTCTGAGTTGTAAATTAATCTCATCTATATGTTTATAACAAAATGTCTTATTGTTAAGATTCAAATTAACACCTCATTCTTCATATAACTCCAATTTAATCTGATAAGGTTAATATCGGGGTTTAAACCTCTTCATTTTAAGGCTAATACTTTCCACCTTCCCCTAATCACCGTTAACTAACAACACTGTGATGAAGCTAGTTTGCATTGGATAATATAATAATACAAAGTAATTCTGAGAGAATTAAAACATACAACAGCAGTTCCTACCTTTGCAACCGCAAATTCGGCAGCCCCTGGCATCAGTTAAGTATCCGTAAATACATTTCTTGGAGCACTCATGAGGCGGACACACGTTGCATTTGCAGCGGAAGCAGCCGTGACGGGTGCGTTTGTAGCCGTACGTGCATCGGCGTTTGCACGTGGACAGGAGAGGGCATTTGTGTACGTGTTTGGCGCATTCACAGATTTCTCTGTTCTGTGAGTCCGTCGCATAGCCATACTTGCAAGAAAATGAGCAGTTGTCTACAAAGGACACACGGAAGCGACTGTTAGTGTTAGTAGAACCAGACAAAAACATGACAGCATTTTCAGTGAAAGAAAAAAAAAAAGGTAATAGAATTACATATCAAACGAAAAATACTTCAGACAAGTGCACCAATGATGAAAGCGACTGTGAACACTTTTATTACTTATCATTCGGTCGAGCTAGCTTAGACATTCATGATTCTATCATGCCAAGGTCAGATGGTAATTAGGTAGGCATTCTGTGTCATAACATAACTGGTCAATGTAAGTTGTTGTTGGGTGACCAACCCGTCTTCCGCCGTGGCTAGGTGTCCAGGTCAGTACATTACTCGCGAATTTTGTGTCCTGCAAAGCGTATTCTGAATTCGCGTAAGCTTATAGACACATCAGGGATAGGTCCATAGAACTGTGATTTAGTAGGATGCTGTCTCCAAGAAATGTTCAGTATAGCTCTCAGCATCCGTGTGTAGGTTCCATCAAGCCAAGGGTTTTAGCTAATATCCCAGCAGTCGAATCATACCTTAAAATCAACTCTACAGTGGCGCGAAAGGATGTCAGACAGATCAGATTTCCAGATTACATCCATTTTTAATCAAGTCGGCCCAGGCTTTAGCTATGAGGAGTTTCACATCTTTTTCAGTCGAATTTATTTCACTTCCTAGGTATATAAAAGATTCACATATTTTTTATTGATTCTCCTGAGACAGTTCGTATTGAACCTTTCAGATGGCGTCGCTGTCACTGCAGACGCCATTACCAATGCCACAGTTCTCCTACATCATTGACTAGGCTATAGTCGCACGGACAATCCTAACTGTAGAATTTAATGTACTTGATGATAAGAATGCCGCAGTACGAAATAAGAACTAGACGAGATATCTCTATCCAGGGTCAGCAAAAAGAAAACAATATATCACGTCGAATAAATAAAAAAAATGTTCTGTTCGACGACTACCGGGGTTGGCAAACACCTGATGATTGTAGGTTCGATCACACACAGACCCAAATGTTTTAGTCAATGTCCAGTCAGTGGTACCATACATTATGAGTCAACCCCCATAAATGATTACACTAAAGGTAGTAAGTACCTTTCAAGTCAACTGTCTTCGAGAGACTTGGGGAAGAATGAGAGAGAGAAGACACAAGCATGTCCGACCTTCCAATTAGTGGCACTCACTACTAGATTGACCCGTGTGTATAACTGGACCGTATTTCATATTGTGCTTGTTGTGTACAATAAACCTTTCTTCTAGTATCCACCTGGTGTTAAGTATTTATTCCCTTATCACGGAATATAACACATTAAAACCGTCACTACTATGGCATGAAAGAAGTTCCGCTTGAGGCTGTCTGGTAGATCAGACTTCCAGATTACATCCATTTTTAATCAAGTCGGTCCAGGCTTTAGCTATGAGGATTTTCACATCCTTTTCAGTCGAATTTATTTCACTTCCTAGGTATGTAATAGAGTCTGCAGATTTTATTGATTGAACTAAGACAGTTTGTATTGAGCCTTGCTGGTTGAAGCCTGTGAATTCAGTTTTAGAGACATTGACATCGAGACCAGCATCGTTATAAGTATTTTCTAGATGATGTAGGAGAACTGTGGCATTGGTAACAGTGTCTGCAATCATAGCTAGGTCATCTTTTACTCTGACGAAAGTCATGAAAGAACACTTTAGATATCCAAAAATCAGAGATCAGTGATCAAACCAAGGCAGATATCATAATTTCGAATGTAGATTCTCAAGGCATCGTCTATTATTCTGTTGTAACCTAGGGAAGGTTACTAAATAGAATAATCAAACGAAGGTTGGTAATAAACAATGATACTTAAAACAAAAACAACGCATATAAGATTCGCCAGCGGCGCGTAGAAGAAGTAGTCAACTGCTAGAAGTGAGTTAAGTGAATTCCACAATCAATCTCTGCAGGAGATCTACCAACCTCCCCACGCGGTCAGATGTGGCACAAGGCCGAATTTAATGTGAATTACCCGAGCAGAAGGCTCGACCAAAAATTCACCGTAGACCCCGGAGTCGGGTAGCAGTTTTCCAAGACGATACTCTGCCCTTCGATATAGCCCCCGTCTGAGGATCCTCTCTGTCCGGAGGCAGAGTGTTTGACCAGCACAGCTGGAGACGAATCTTCAACTACAGGATATCTACCAAACGCCCCACGCGGTCAGATGTGGCACAAGACCGAATTTATTGTAGGGGTATCCAAGTTCAGAACCTCGGCCAAAAATTCCCCGTAGACCACATATAAAACGTGGTCGGGTAGCTGTTTCCCGAGACGTGACTTTGCCCTTCAACATAGTCTCGTCTGGGAATCCTCTTTGCCCAGAGGCAGAGAGTTTGACCAGAACAGCTGAAGACGAATCTCCAACTGCAGACCAACATACAGTATTTACTACTATATTTATGTGAATGGGGACATACCCATTATCATCCGTCGATATGCTACAAGAAATTGGAAGAGGCATTACCATTCCAAGAGTTGTTCCAACAACTGATCTCATTTTTCTTGTCGCTTTTGTTTATTCTGCAATATTTCGGTCAATTCGTTCTACACATTAAAGGTTCCTTCTGTAATTTTAAAATTGATTTGTTTTTTTACTGTTTATCTACTTTTTTCAGCTTATTTGAAGCCATAAAATATTTTAGATTACAAGAAATCTGTGGAGATAATAATGATTTTTACTGATACAAATTCTACTAATTAACCCATAGTGGGGGAAAGACGTGGATTCACACCTTTCCCCAAGAATATTTATTCTTAAGTGAATATAACGAACCCAACTAAAAACTCAGCTCTTCGATTTACAATTTCGAGCCGTTATGCATTATACCAGCCGCATATCCAAGCTTACAAAATCTGATATTAATAATCGGTCACCCATCTAGGCACTGACCAGGCTCGGCGTTGCTTAACTTCGTTGATCGGATGTGTTTCAAATCGATATGGCCGTAGGTATGTTATTTCAATTATTACATCAAGATTTGTTCGGACCATTGATATTCTTGTTTCTTTTGCTTCGGCCGACTCATTCTACGGCCCCTAAAATACCTTCTATAATGTTAATAATAATAATAATAATTATTATTATTATTTAACAACATGATTGACGTAACTCTTCCAGTTTTTTGCAACAGTTAGATAAGAGGGCGATTAAAAAAGAAAAAGGAAAAAAAGACTTTGACAATGTTTAGCAATATTTCGACATTATGTCTGTCTTCTTCATATTATGTTTAAAAATTGCACACAATGTCTAATTTAAGATAGTTTAATTATATTTTAATTAATTAGAAATGTCTAACTTAAGATATTCGTCAAAATTACAGTCATTTCGACAAACATCTGAAGGTGCTAATTCTAAAAAAATATCCAGAATCCAGTAATATTTTGTTATATAGGAATAAAATGTCGCTGCCGACACTTAAGTTTGAACATAGATCGTGAGATAGTTAACACAGGCGATCCCATTATTGAATTAAGTGGATCACGTGACCATAGAGGAAATGCATATGTAGGAAGTCGCGTGACGCCTAAATGATCTCTATCTCTAATTCTATTACTATACGGACCGACGATCGAGAGGAGATGGGTAAGTTCTTTTAGTGAATGAACAAATTGTAATGAATGAATGGGTCGCGAATCTGATTAACTAGGACTAGGATAGTTAATGAAGACCAGTCCCGCCTTTGTTTTCTCCACTCACCGGTTTTCTGCTACAATTCTTTATATCACAGAATAAATAGTCTATTACTATAAGGGCCGCCATTCTCTATTCTATTCAGTACACTATTTCTCTATTCGGATCACTGTACGGATTACTATTCGAGCGAGTAATATCGAGAAAGTACTATTAGTGCGAGTGATATTCGAAGGCGTCTGACACTAGTATTGTTCAACGGCGTTACTATAGTTGTATATCTGATTACAAAGTCTCGACGACAACGAGCATTACGAAAGTGACAACAAGTATTCGTTGACATTACAAATGTGTCAAATGAGTGTTCGCTGACATCACAAAATTTTTCAACCTTTATAACGGTTGAAGATAATTAAGTTAACAGTATGAAAATAGCGTTCTCTAAATTCTTCCAATTACTAAGGACATTTTGTTTTGTTATTATTAGTTATTTTCTTTAATAAATTCATTTCGTTTTTGCTTTGAGAAAGTCCACATTGGACGAAACGCGTCGGTTACCATTACAATTTTCCTATTGTCTTTTGTATTTATGAAGATTATCTTTTTCTACAGGTTAACTCTGAGAAATTTTTCATAATTACATATGCAAACTACTATCGTCCCACCCAAGGGAAAAGAAAAAACGACAGGAGAGTTCCATAAATGTTATACTGAACTGTTTTAATAATTGCACTCACTAACAAAATGAGCACGTTTCCCATCATGTTACTTACGTTTTAGTTGCATTCTATTAACGCTCCCTGCATTTCGTTCGATTTGTCGCGTTAGTTACTTGTACAACTGTTCTTTTCAAGTCAATGACGTTTATACAGAGGCTTGTATTTTTTTTATATATTTTTAAATAATTGTATGCAATTTTTAAACATAACTTGAATACAGACATACTGTCGAAATATTGTTAAAAACTGTCGTCTTTTTCCTTTCTTAAATCGCGCTCTTTTCTAAGTGTTGTATTATTATTATTATTGTTTGTGCGTTATGTTTTCTGCTTTGTATCCTGTCGAGCCGGGTTCAAACTATGGTCCTTAGGCACTTTCAGTTCCTTATGAAGTTCCATTTAACTGATAGCACTTTTCTTAGTATATGGGATGTTTTTAGTATAGCGATCTTTTGGGCAACTTGTATGTTGATGTTACCTGGGACACTGTTGCTAAAATTGTCCATTCCTTTTCTCATGAGGCCCAGAGCTCCGATTACTATTGGTACAGTTTCAGTCTTCATTCCCCACATCCTGTTAATCTCGCTCTCCGGGTCCTTGTATTTGGACAATTTCTCGATAATTTTCATGGAGGTGTTTCTCTCAGATTATTATCGTCATCATCATTATTATTATTATTATTATTATTCCATGATTTGTTCGGAGGATTAATCTCATTCCTCTTTACGCCATTTTTGCTGTTTTTGTATCTACAACATCTCGGCCAATTCATTTCATATTGACAGGATAAAGAACACATATGAAACGTTTAGAAATTCTATCATGTTTCGCTTTTATTAAAGCTTCATCAGTGAATGAGATATAGGAAAAAAATTCTGCTATTTTTATTTTTGTTTGATTTTCATTGGTTCAGCAGACTTCACGTGCATTGGCATGAAAATGTTCCCAAATCAACATGCGGACAACCTTCAGACATAAATAATGCTTACTAAACACACACACGGCCATACATTATATACATTATCATCCGAATAAGACAAATTAGTCATAGACAAATTAGAATTATGATACATTTACGCACATAAATACAAACGAACGCTGCTTGACAAGTCAAATGCACATGAAACCTGCTTAACCAATGAAATCAAACAACAGAGAAATAAAAATACCAATTTTTTTTCATATCTCATTCTGTGATGAAGCTTTAATAAAAGCGAAACATGTTAGATTTATAAACGTTTCCTATTAGTTCTTAATCCTATAATTCTGTCGGATTCCAATCTGTATTTGATTCCAACTCACATTAATGATTTCTTCTGTAGTTATGAGAAGAATCAGTATAATTTCAAGTATTGTCCGGACTACTAATCTAATTCTATATATTGCTTTTGTTATTGCCATAATGTTTCACGCGTTGTTGCGTAAAGAGACTTTTGTAAGCTTCGCTTTGCTAAGAATGAACGAGTCGATCGTTACGCAAGTCATTATTTTACTTTTCGTCGCCAATCTTAGAAGTAAAGAGATCTCGTTCGCTTTCCTTACACGATATACAATTGGTGCAAATAACAGCGAATAAATCAGCGCATTAAATCGCATACGATTCAGTAAAATAATCTAGCAAACATGCAAGCAAATAAACATAATAAAATATTTTAAATAAATAAAACAAAATAGAACGTAAAAAAAGAAGAAAGCAAAATCTACAAACTAAATACAAAATGTTGCACAAAGAGCGGGGAAATGCTAGGAAATCAAGGGAAGTAATTCTAACGACACGTCAAGACGACCACAGATGCTCAAGCCCTACTGCTGTGACAGGCAAGGTTTTAGTCTTTAGTTGAAAGACAGACACAATCGTACATTATTTACATTATTCGGACTATTGTCCTCATCTTTGTCGCTATATTTATTACAACGTTTCGGTCGTTGTACGCTCCAGCCTTTTTCAGATGGTTGGAATGTCGAACTGAACCCTTTATTTCGCTCACTGGGGTAGACTGTTCGAGTTCAAGAACATCTGGTGCAGTGGATAAAAGACGTTGGTTAGATCCAATGACAGGACCCAAAGAGTGTGAGTTCAATACCCGGTTAAGGCAGTGGAGAACTTTCAGAGGGAAAATTAACAGGAGATAACTGATAACTGAAATCCATTAAACATGGCACGTGGAACTAGAACAATCCACCAGTGAGCGAAATAAAGGGTTCAGTTCGACATTCCAACCACCTGAAGAAGGCCGGAGCCTACAACGGCCGAAACGTTGTAATAAATATGGCGACAAAGATTAGGACAATAGTCCGAATAATGTAAATAATGTACATAATACCTCATCTCAGAAATATAGACAAACAAAATCGTGCTGTGGTTATTGGTTGGCTGGCGTTACATTTTCAAATAACGGATTGTTGGAGGAAGAAGCATATTATTATTATTATTATTTGTTAATATTCTTCTTCTTCTTCTTCTTCTTCTATGTACCGCGTCTCTCAGGACATGCATCGAGCGCTGACTGCTTACCACTGACCAGCAAAGGGCGGTGAGGAGCAAGGGAATGCGAGTGCGGCAGCGAACGAACGATCGAAACCTTGCTTGTGACCACAAAACACGACGGATTCGGACGAAGAATACGACGGCGGAGGCGGCGGGGGCGGAGATCGTGAAGACCTGAGGCATAATTGTGGTCGGTGTGCCTCGGTTATAGGCAGCGAAAAACGCCAGTAATATACATAGCCTCTTCATTTTTGACCGATACTATTGCCAGCCGTCCGACGCTCGTCCAACAGCCGCTTCAGAGTCCCACAACCGCTCGTCTTATACTCGTCCAAGGCTCATTAAATCGCGCATTTTAGTGGTCCAGTCGTACATTTATAATGTTTATTACTTTGTTATTGTGCGCCCGCGTCCACCATACACTCGCTTATCTGAATACTCCTACGGGGAGCAATCAATCGCGAATTTTAGTGGTCGAGCCGTACACCAGTAATACCTTTGATGTCTGGTACGGTGCACCTTAGGGTGGACGGGCATCAACTTGTCCTCAACCATCTACTAAATTTCTCACGTGATGGCTACAAGTTAAAATGCCCCCAGTAAATTGTTTCAGCTGGCCGGCTAGACTCACGTGAAGGGGTGGTGTTAACACGGCACACCTGGGCGAAGGACCTCCTTGACGCAGGTCACCGGCCAGGAGGAAAAGGTTTCTTCAGATGAACTACAACGGCCATGTATTGACGACACAGGCGATCCACCTACTTGGAGGACATCGGCTGTGGTTTAACCTGGAGGGGGATGAGCCCCGCCAGGTTAAAATGCTCAAGACACGCCATATGATGAGCAGAGCACGAAACAATTCACGGAGACCCAGGCTATGGCACGCAACGACGACAGATGGGAGAGAATGAGGGACAGCACAGCATGTTGGCGACTCCTTCCGGAGTTAAAGGCGAAAGAAGAAGAAGAAGAAGAGGAGGAGGAGGATATATGAATAATGCCAGTATCGTTAGAATTAGTTTAACTCATCAATCGATGTTCTCGAAAGGTCTGAAAGAATAAGAATGTTAAATTTTGTCGCATGCCGCACAATATGTCGCTATGTTGTCTCCCATTTATAGCTTGATAAAGATATGTTCTCTGATAACTGGCGCACACATCAAACGACCCCCAAAATATCTATCAATATGTGTCTATTAACATGGGGAATAATATCTTTCCAAAAATTACCTTTCTATTTTTTATCTATCAATTGGCATGATTTTTTTGGTAATATATATATATATATATATATATATATATATATATATATATATATGAAAATTTCTCCGATTTAACCAGTAGAGACAATATTTATGAATAAAATGAAAAACTAGTTTTCCTATTGTCATTTTATTCATATATATATATATATATATATATATGTGTGTGTGTGTGTGTATATATATATATAATTTTTTTTTTTTAAAGACATTTTTATGTTTATACATTCTTTTTATAGTCTTAAAAATAATTGTCGGATTTTTGACCATTTCATATATATATATATATATATATATATATATATATATATATATATATATATCCAATTTATATATTATATATACGTTGTACTTATTTACGAGCGCTGAATATCAGTGATAGAGCTAACATATTTAGTTAGATTGATGTGAGTTTGTGACCCAGGGTTTCACGCTATTTGCGATCGTCAGACAAACATATATATATATAAATAAATATATTTACATATTTTTATAAATAAACATTTTAAATAAACTTTGTTATTTAAAACTGTATATATATATATATATATATATATATATATATATATATGTATATATATACTTTTACATAACTATTGTTATTTAAACCTTGAGAAATATTTTCTTTTTCCTTTTCGATTTGAAAGTCTGATGAATTGGGACCGTTTTTATGACCCCTAGGAAATAACTATAACCTCATGAAATTTTAAGTGTTCGTTCCTTTTATAATAATAATTATTACTTTGTCTCTGGCTTAGAGCTTTCCCTGGATTTATATCCTTTTCGAAATATCTATACCGATCAATAATATTATCATTATATATATATATATATATATATATATATATATATATATATATATATATATATATACCTTACAATCTTCGTAACACTATCTACATTTCTGGTGAGCTTTACAGCCTTCCTAATATTCTCTAAAGGTCTAGTTTACTTTACAGCCTTCCCAATATTGTCTAAGTTTCTGGCGGGTTTTGCAACCTTTCTAATATTGTCTAAAGGCCTAGTACACTTTACAGATCTCCAAAAATCATCTAAGGTTCTGGTGCCATTTACAGCCTTCTTAATACTGTCTAAATTTATGGTGCACTTTACAGCCTTCCTAATGCTATCTAAATTTATGGTGCGCTTTACAGCCTTCCTAATATTGTCTAAGGTTCTGGTGCGCTTTACAGCCTTCCTAATACTGTCTAAATTTATGGTGCGCTTTACAGCCTTCCTAATATTGTCTAAATTTATGGTGCGCTTTACAGCCTTCCTAATATTGTCTAAGATTCTGGTGCGCTTTACAGCCTTCCTAATACTGTCTAAGGTTCTGGTGCGCTTTACAGCCTTCCTAACACTGTCTAAGGTTCTGGTGCGCTTTACAGCCTTCCTAATACTTTCTAAGGTTCTGGAGCGCTTTACAGCCTTCCTAATACTTTGTAAGGTTCTGGTGCGCTTTACAGCCTTCCTAATACTGTCTAAGGTTCTGGTGCGCTTTACAGCCTTCCTAATACTGTCTAAATTTATAGTGCGCTTTACAGCCTTCCTAATACTGTCCAAGGTTCTGGTGCCATTTATAGCCTTCCTAATATTGTCTAAAGGCCTAGTGTACTTTACAGCCTTCCTAATATTGTCTAAATTTCTGGTACGCTTTATAGCCTTCCCAATATTTTTACAGGTCTGTTGTACTTTACATCCTTCCCAATGTTTTCATAAGTTCTGGTTTGCTTTAGACTCTTCTAATACTGTCTAAAGTTCTAAATTGAAACACTGACATTATTCTATGAATTATTTTGGCTCTTATCTTCTTGCTCGTTGTTTTGATCACTACCTTTTGGCCGGTACACTCTCCGGCTTTCCTCATATGCATGCAGTAATCCATGAACTGTTTTTTTTGTTTTGTTAAGTTTCATTGCGCCTTTAAATCGAGAAATTCATAAATCTGGATGATAATGACTGCTTTCATATAATGTAAAAAGAAAAGACTTTGAAAATGACCAAGGACTCTGTAATGATCTCTTTCAAGATCATTTATTGCAACGTATACTTGAGGAATGCCAAAGAGCGCACCAGCCAAAATATAATGCTCGAAACAGGATGGATGACAACACGAGACTAAACCGTCAAAACAGACCGGAAGTGATATGTAGTGATAAAAAAAAGAAATGCTAAGAATGAACGAATAATTTCGAGAATGTTCTTCAGAGATGGGTGGAAAGCCAACCGACCGAAAAGTGGGAATTAAAAGAGTAAAAATAAAGCGTGAATGATTTATGGAATGCTCTTGAACTTACTTTCGCAAACTGGACAGCACTGACCAGGAACTCGTCGTGGATTGAGGCAGGGTACCGAACACATTGCTGTCTGACATTCGACAATTCCTTCGTTGCAACGACAAGTAACGCAGTCGTCCTCTTTCCAACTCTCATTGTTTTTGTACAAATTACCGTTCGCCATGCAACCTGGAGAAAATGGAATCAAGAGAAATCTATTTTATAGTTGTAGACATACATTTATTGTTATAGAAATAAAAAAAATATGGTTCTGGGAATATCGACCAATACCAATTGTTCTCCATGATTGCCAAAAGATTTCTGCAGGTATCTGATTTATTGTATAGTTCTTACTCATTCAATCACTCTTTCTATCTATATATAACGGGTTGTTCATATCTATCTATCTATCTATCTATCTATCTATCTATCTATAAAGGATTGTTCACATCTATCTATCTATCTATCTATCTATCTATCTATCTATCTATATAAAGGATTGTTCACATCTTTCTATCAATCACGGATTGTTCACATCTATCTATCTATCTATCTATCTATCACGGATTGTTCACATCTGTGACTTCGTGCTAGTACCGCTATCGACGGTCTCCAAGAGTTCCGTCTACTCAATTTCTATCACGTGGCATGGTTTTCAGGCACTTTCCACATGTGCCGCATATCATCAAGAAATCATCTTCCTGACAAATCGATCATATTGAGATTTGAACTAGGGTCTAATAGTAAGAAAGCGAACTTTCTTACCACTATATATATATATATATATATATATATATATATATATATATATATATATATATATATAAATGAACATAGAAGTCAACACTTAGAGGCCACTGTCTGTTTCATGCTAGACGCAATTTATAGTTAATATATCAAGTATTAAAGATTACTAGCAAAGCGGGAATAAAATAAAATAAAGTAAGATATATTAATAATATTATTTATAATATTATTAATCCTCATTAATACAATTGTAATTAATAGAGGATAATATATTAAAGACTCCGACTGACACCAGTTCAGTCGGGTTTCGACCCTAGCTGGAGGCAACCGGATGTCTAGCCACACTGATGAGCTGTGAAACAGCGAAACAGTCTGTCTGTGGATGATGGTATATTGGCTCCTGAAAAATTAATTTCAGTTGAGCTCTCTGGGGAGGATATGTGGGTTGGTAAACAGTGACTATTATAGCTATATATCGAGACTCTTCGCTAATGCGAATTGAGTCACTCCCGGTCACTGGGCGTGTTCATAAAGATAAACACGCTAAAAATCCACTTTCCTCCCTTGGCTTAATGGTTAGAATCTCCGACTGACACCAGTTCAGTCGGGTTTCGACCCTAGCTGGAGGCAACCGGATGTCTAGCCACACTGATGAGCTGTGAAACAGCGAAACAGTGTGGCTGTGGATGACTTGTGTATATATATATATATATATATATATATATATATATATCTATATATATATAGTCTTAAGCTGTGCTACCTTTATGGGATAAAGAGATAGATCATGTGTAAATATAAAACTGAACATTGAAGTCAACACAAAGTTGAGTTTATTAAATTACATATCAAAAAGAAAACAAAACAAAAGTGCTATGTGAATATCTGACCTTTGCAAACAGGGCAGCACTCTCCTTCGGGTGTTTTCATCCAACTACACTGCGGACTATTGCAAGTTTGAGTCTCGCAATAAATCAACCGATTGTCACATTTGCATTTCGTACAGTTATCCAATTTCCATTCACTGTTGTGCGCATATGTTCGGCCGTCGGAATAACAGCTTTCACTTTTATCTGAAAAGGAAATAAAATTATTAAAGAGGATCGGTATATGATAAAAAATTGGAAACAAATCTTAGTTTTTTGTCGACGCGTTTCATCTTCCGACTATTTCAAGGCAAAAATGAAATGGAAATGTTTTTGCTGTTACTTTGAATATACGCTAGGGGGCGTCGTCAGTGATGTTCTGAATTGGATCATTGGGCAGTTTCGGGACTTTCAAACATCATACTCCCCTCACCAAGTCGACCCCATCAGAGATGATCAGTCATTGATTCCCCACCCACATCTAAATTAACAACCTACAGACACTGACTTATATTAACCAAACCAAACGAAAAAATGAATTTAAAATTTACACTTTTGACGGGCAATATTAAGCTTATATAAGTTGA
Organism: Acanthosepion pharaonis; assembly: GCA_903632075.3. Taxonomy (NCBI): domain Eukaryota; kingdom Metazoa; phylum Mollusca; class Cephalopoda; order Sepiida; family Sepiidae; genus Acanthosepion; species Acanthosepion pharaonis. Next base: position 291,378 of record CAHIKZ030000632.1, read on the forward strand.
ATTAAAAGGTGATGAGTAATGGTGTGAGAGGCATGGTCGAGTTTAGAGAGGGAAGGGAAAGTTTAAAATTTATCTTTATATTTCTTTTTATTACAATTGTAATAAAAAAATATAAAGATAAATTTTAAACACAAAAGTGTAAATTTTAAATTCATTTTTTCGTTTCGTCTTTGAAAGTAATGTCTGAGGATCCAGAGAAAACGTAAAATTCTCTGGTGAAATAAATTATTACGATGGAGCTTTAAAGTGGTCTGTTTTTCATTTAAATTAAATTATTCGCTCTGATTTAACATTGAGCTCTCAAGATTTAATCCTCCTTTGGATTATCCATACGGATTACCAAGATTTTCGACACTTAACTATATATATATATATATATATATATATATATATATATATATAGATAGATAGATAGATACACCTAGTGAGCCAGACAAACCTACCTAGGTTTCACCTAAACGGATCGTCAGGGAAAGTTCATGTTTGAACGGATCGCAGAAGTTCATGTTTGTAGCTCTTTCTTTTTTTAAAACCTTTTTTCCCTCGAGATTGATTTGATTAGCAAATCAAAAATTCGAGGGTTTTTCAAAACGAGTCTAGTTATCTATATTTATATATATATATATATATATATATATATATATATATATATATAGGGTGTCCATAAAAATTCGTGTGCACTTTAAAGTTATAAATTTTTAAAAGTGCACACGAACTTTATGGACACCTTGTATATGGATTAAAAATAGATCCATTTATATATGTGTGTTTGTGAGTGATTCTAATATAAATGCATATGTGAATATAGTTTCACTATGCATATAGGTATATAAATATATGAATGTGTGTATGAAGATGGGTGTCTCTCCTTAGAATTACACTGAATGACCTCTCCTTGCAACTGCACGCGTTCTATATGCTGGATGGGAACGGTCAAACAATGATGGAAAATGCAGAAAGGGTTGAGTGTTGGAGTATTGAATGTTTCACATTTAGTTTAAATTGGATTATGAACCTGGTCTTGTTGAAGCTGTTAGTTGAAGTTTTGGCCACCAGCATCCGTTCGCACCCTTTGCCCCTCCCACCGTCCGACTGGTCTGCCGCTCCAGCACTATGTCCCTTTGACCCTTCCGTATTTCCTCTCCATATCACTTTCATATCACGTCACCAGAGCCAGGAAGTTTGAGCAGGGACAACAGAAACGGACGACGTGTTTAACGTGACACAGGGAGATTAATCAAAGATTTTTCTCACTCTCTCTCTCTTTCTCTTTCTCTCACTCTCTCTTTAACTCTCTTTAATTCTCGCTTTCTCTATCACTCTCTCTCTTTCTCCTTCACCCCTATAAAGACAGTGTAGGCCAAAAAAAAAAAAAAAACGTACAAAGAGAGATAGTGACATGTTAGTAGCACACACTCAAATACGCAACTTCAAGCACAAACACATTCATTCATTCATGTTTTCTTTTTTCTTACTTTCTTTCCTTTTTTATCTCAATTTGTCAATTATCTATTTACGTATGCTCTTTCATCTATCTATCTATCTATCTATCTATCTATCTATCTATCTATCTATCTCAGTCTGTTCATATCTATCTATCTATCTATCTATCTCATTCTGTACGTATCTAACTATCTATCTCAATCTGTTCATATCTATCTATCTATCTATCTATCTATCTATCTATCTATCTCTCCACTTTAAAGCATTCTGAATGTAAAAATAAAGAAAAAAGTGTGCAAGACAATAAGAAACACTACCTGCCAAAAAAAGTGAAGTTTTGTTGAAATCGGTTGAAAAATCTAGGAAATCCGATTACATATATAAACGAACGCACACACACACACACACACACACACACACACACACACACACACACACACACACACAAACAACCTGGGTTTTATAATAAGTATAACTCGATATGAGTTTTCCCCCTTTCATTCTGGCGACAGAATCGTGTTTTATCGTGTTTTCAAATTGATTTCGTGCAAAAACAATTGTGTTTTTTCAATTTTTGGTGCTGTCAGAACCACCACAAGGTATCCGATCCAATATATAAACGAACACACACACACACACACACACACACACACACACAATCTGCGTTTTATAATAAATAATATATATATATATAAATATAAAGGGTGCGATGAATAAATTGTCGTCTAAATTACGCAAAAATGAAAATAACACTGCCATCTCATTTTAAAAAATGTATTTAGCAAAATTACATAAACATATCCTAAAATATTAAAGAATAAATCCATTCAATAAAATCGTCATTGGCTCCAACCATGGCCTCCAGACGACTTCGGAGTCTTCAACTCTTCTAGATGGTCTCCTTATTTAAGTTGGTGAATGCTGCCATAATTCTTGTATTCAGTTCATCTTTCGTGTTCTAAGGAGTTTTGTTCTCTCGCTAACCTGGGCCCCACACATAATAATCAAGGGGTTTGCGGTCTGGGTAGTTAGGTGGCCAGATGTATGGGGTGAAGATATTGTCTGACAGCCATAACTGTATTCTCCTGCTATTGGAGTTCAAAAGCCTCTTCGAGCTCTTGTGGATGGCTTATTATTCTATACCCTCCAATGTCTCTCCCACAGGCGGGACGTGACAAGCCTCTCAATGTTCTACTGCTACTTCTACGGAAAGTGCTCGGACGAACTATATTACCCGGTCCCGCTGAGGCAACCCTACTCAGTAAAAACACGCTATGCCACTTACATAGTAACGAACCACCTTCATTCCCTTCGTATTCTATCGCTGAGAAGTAAGTTCCACTCGGACAGCTTATTTCTGTGAACCACTATCCTGTGGAACCGATTCCCAACAGGGTGTTTCCCGATTAGTACAATCTTTACCTGTCCAAGTCTAGAATCAACCGTTACCTTCCCTTCCATATAAATTACCTCTTATCGTAACCTTCTACCACGAGTGGCCCCCGGGCCTTGTAAAGAGAGAACATCGCTGTAAAAAAAAATAATCCGTTAATTTCTTGAAACTTCAGATAGACGTCTAATCTCTCCTTGGATTCGGAATGCCACAAATTATACGAACGGTTTAAAGAATAGAATGTATGTGATACATGACTGACCAATGAAAATCAAACTAGGTGAAAGTAAAAATACCATAATTTCTTGACAAAGCTTTATATACTATTTACAGATAGGATTCGAAAACAAATTCATACTACACTATCTACATCTTTCATGATCATTAAAACTGATTAAATTCCCATAACCAAAATCTGATAAAATTAATTTCAAATAGCAACACTTAAGACGAAATAAAAAACAAAACAAAAAACACAACAAATAGAAAAAATAAATACACAAATGAATAAATTAAGAAATAATTAATAAGTATATAAATACAGAATCTATATCTCATGACAAAAATAGCCTTAACCTATATTCACTTCCACCAACAGCCAACCAGCATAGAAAGGCATTCGGGAGGTGTGAAAATTTGCAATGGAATGTTCCGATGAGATAATTTGTTCTACCAGCACTGATCTTTTCTTTTAGAACACGCCATGCCTCTTCTACAGAACCGAATCACCCTAATTTCCTTTGTATTCCAAATGTAACGAGTGTCCTGATGCATGCTGCAATAACTGACCAGCAATGGATAATTTCTGGACAACCCATCACTTGATTGTGAATGGTATGTTGGTACCCGTCTCAAAGGACTTGGCGTCGCATGTATCCATTTAGAGTTTTAAATAAATGCTATTTAACACGTAGTACTCGGTATCAGGTTCGTCCTGGGTTAGACGTTGAACTACATCCGCGTTCTGGGTAAGACGTTAAACTACGTCCAGCAGCAAGGCCTCGGATCAGGAGGTTTTGAGGAGCATGGAATCACCTCTTAATTGCTGGTGTTCCCAGGTCCACCCTGACCCGGGATGGTAGCACCTGTTAGGGTCCCAGCTATGGGCAAATAGTTAATTATTACCAGCAATACTTTTTTAAAAAAAATTATTAACAGCAATACATTTTTGAAGGAAATATATTACCGGAATCAGATTTTTGACAAAACAAAATATTACCAGCAATAAAAAATTTTGTCAGCATTAAATAACCCATTCAGGTTGATATGCCGTAAAACAAAATAAAGCAAACCAATCTAAACCAAAGAATACATATTCTATTTATACAATCTATCCTAAAAACGTTGTTGGAATTAAATTATCCACTGAGGTTGATATGCCGTAAAACAAAATAAACCAAACCAATCTAAACCAAACAATACATATTCTCTTTATACAAATCTATCCTAAAACCGTTGTTGGCATTAAATAATCCATTGAGGTTGATATGCCGTAAAACAATATAAACCAAACCAAACCAAACCCCGGTATCAAGTAACCCCCCTCCAAAAACAGATGGTGAAGGTGAGCTCTCGGTAACTCTAATTATTGCGATTTTATTTGTTGAGTTTAACTACCGCGGTTCGTGCTTGAAAGAGAAGTGTTTTTATATCATTTTTAAATGTATAATAAAGATAAAACGTACATGATATAATGTCTGTTCAATTTCGTCACTTGAAACCCACTAACGCGGGAAAAATACAAAAGGAATGATTTGTCGTATACTGTAAAACAATATTGTGCATAGCAGCTATAAGGCTATCGTATTCCTATCCGAAGAGAATGACAATTCCTTTGACTAAATAAAATGAAAATATAACTGAACCACATTTTATACGAAGGCTATTAGTAATAAATACCGTATTTGATATAATATAAAACGCATCCTAAACACAAAAATAGGTTTAAATATGTCTCGCTTTCTTATATGAGGTTTCTCGAAGGTTAACTTAATCCCTAACCCTTCTAACTATATTTATACTCCAGACGATCATTTCTATACACCTCTAAATAGTGGTAGTAGAACTGTATAAGTAATTATCTTAACAAATTACCGGCGACTTTCGTCGGGACATGATGTTACTTCATACATAAATATGAGTAAACACGCCTATCATTAACCAGCGGTAAATTACAGCAGACATGGTCGCAATGGAAAGGAAATATCTGTAATGGTAAAACACTAACCTGGGAAAATAACAGTAAGCATGCAGAGAAATATGTCTGTCATACAAAGTTTACTTTAGATCAGGGTTTCTCAACCGGAGTCCACATGAATCCTAGGGGTCTATGCAATATTTCTGGGGGTCCACAAGCAAAATAAAACAAATTGGGGGTTCTCAATGATATTTTGGTGGTCCATGAAGAAAGCCAACTTAGAATGGTTTTCATTATTAAAAATTAAAATTTTTACTTTAATTTACACTATATTGAAATATATATATATATATATATATATATATATATATATATATGAATGATTTTTCTTTCTTTTATACGATATTCACCTACCGCCCCACGTGGTCGGATGTGGCTCAAGGCCGAGTTTATTGTGGGGTATCCGAGCCCGTAAGCTCGGCCAAAAATTCCCCGTAGACCCCATAAAAAACGGGGTCGGGTAGCTGTCTACCACCCCAGGCGAGACTCTGGCCTAGCCTCGTCTGGGTTCCCCTCTGCCCAGAGGTAGAGAGCTCGACAAGCACACCACCGAAGTAATTCAGAGAGTGATTTACTTCTTTTATATATGTACCGCCATAGAATTTTCCATACCTAGGGTTTCAAATTAATTTTTAAAAATAGAAAATCATTCTTGAAGATTTCATTTTAGCTTTAATTGAAATCTAAATGATTAAATAGACTTGATATTGTGAAAAGAGGTGATCTTTGACTATCATTAGCATCGATGGAAACCAATATAAAGAAACTTGCTGCGCAGCATCAACCACACGGATCTCATTGAAGAAATATGCCTTTCTTTTTTTTTCTAATCACACACTTAAATTAGTTTATTAAAATTTTTAACCAGTGTGCATAAATAAGTGCTGCAATGAATTCAATTGCCAGAAGAACTCTGCTCCCTATGGCCTTGACCATGGAAAAAAACATTGTAATATTGTAATACAAGATATTGGTCAGTAAAAATTATTATTACTGTAATAATTATTATTATTAGGTCATTTCCTTTGATTTCTGGTGTACACATTTCTTTCCTGGTCCCGCCAAGAGACCTAAAGTTAGAAATGGCATCATGACATTTTTTAACTCTACAATTTAAACCCCCCCCCAAAAAACCCAAACATATTTTACATAGATTAAGCCCTTCGTAAGGGGTGGGCTGTACTCGTGAGAGAACAATTTTTTGTATACTATTATTATTATTGTAGAATGATTTATTTGCATTAAATTAGTTTTCATTTAAAAATATAGCTTAATTATTTAATATTTCTCTGATTACTAAAACCTCAAAAGTTTTATTAGTGAAAAATAGAATATTGTTGTCTTATGTCAAATAGCTATTTAGGGGTCCACCAAGAAAAAAAGAAGGGAAAAGCGGGGGGGATGGATAAAAAAAGGATTGAGAACTACTGCTTTAGACTTTACCTGTTTAAATCTACTCAAACATTTTCCCTGACTATTCCCTGCCGAGAAACTGGGACTCGTGCATATTCTGTGGCGTCAAATACAGTAAATAAAACGCTATTTCCTCCTTGACAGCTGTAAGTTAATAATATTCCATTTCATTGAACACGACATACAGAATACGTGCAGACGGAACCATGGACCCACAGGCGCTAACGCACGTATATATTATGAACAAAAATGAAAGAAAAAAAAAATTCTTGCACCAATGAAGAGTGCATAAAAATAAGAAAAATCGAGAAGCATAAATACAAAAATTAAAGAAATATATCCCAGTTACTTTAAATATAAATACAGTTTATTTTAAATACAAAATTAAAAAAAAATAACTAATCCCCATATGAACAACACCAACATTGCGCTAAGGAGATATATTTATTAAATTTAAATTATGTAACGGTCAGTCTCAATTCAGTACATGAAGATTGCTTTGTGCATGAAACACGGAGTCGGGCTACCAGTGAGGAAAATGTATATTTATTAATAGCTCTGTTATATTATATCGAGCACTACTTTATTAACACCAGCAATCAATGAACAATATCATATATATATCATCAGTCTAGCCACACTGATCAGCTGTGATACAGTGAAACAGTCTGTGGATGCCCCTGAAAAATTTATTTCGGTTGAGTTCTCTGGGGAGGAAGTGTGGGTTTGTAAACAGTGACTTTACGGCTAATAATGCAAGGCTCTTCGGTAAATCGAATTGAGTTCTTTCAATCACTGTGTGTTTATCTAAAAATAAATACACTTAAATTCACCTTCATCCCTGCCGTATGCCAACGGCTTAGGGATAGAATCCTCGACTGACTCCAATTCATTTGGGTTTCGATCCTAGCCACACTGATGAGCCGTGATAAATCGAAACAGCCTGTCTGTTGATGACTATATATATATATATATATATAGTTAAATTCCCAGATGAATTCTGTGGACAAGACAGATTGGTATCAAATGACAATTGGAAAAAATCCCATACATTTGCCGCCGCGTTTCTTCTTCCGACTTTTCAAGGCAAAAATGAAATCGAAATGTTTTTGCTGTTGTTAATTTTTGAATTTTAATGTAACTATAACAGCAAAAACATTTCGATTTCATTTTTGCCTTGAAAAGTCGGAAGACGAAACGTCGGCAAAATATATGATTTTTTTCCAATTGTCATTTGATACCATATATATATATATATATATATATATATATATATATATATATATATATATATATATATATATATATGAATAAGCAATGTCAGGTGTCTGTTTCACGCCTCAAGTTATCTTAAGGCTATATACCGCTATATCATACTTATTTCGTGGTCTCTATTTATAGGTCAGTAGGATATTAGAGGAAATGGAGAAAGAAGGAAACTGTCGAATCCCAGCTTTTTTTTTTTTTAATTTTTAGGGCTAAAGCATATATAACCCGAGAAAGGACGAGTGACACATCAGTTGCCTTTGTTTAACGCAGTAAAAAGTCGGAAATTTATGGTGTAGGACGACTCATCGCCGCCAACTCAACGCCACCGACTCAACACTGCCGAATCAACATTGCTGCCGACTCAACGACATGCAAACTATTAAACTTTTTCTTATACTTTTTTTGAAAACAAATAAAAGTAATTTATTAAGGTCCACTTTTAAAACATTATGTGCACTTCAGCCACTTCTATATTGATCGCTGACGAATTGTGAGAATGCTTTTTTTCCTTCCTTGAAAACTGTTCCAAACTTCGTATGAATCCTTGCATTGTACCTCTCTTGGTCACAATGCTAAAAGCTTATGTTGCTGTCTCTTTTACTAATCTTATCAAATACAAATAAATGGCCTTCGTGTGCAAATTTTTCTTTTCCTCTTTCCATTCTCAGCGTGATGAAAAGTTTGAAAATTAAACACCAGTCAGCCAAATAGGTGGTCGCAACTAATAAATCACTAAGACAAATAACCAAACTTTCAAAATCTCTACATCGGTGGTGAGTCGGCGGTGTTGAAATGTCCACTTCCGCGACCCTTAGGTCAATCTCTAATACTTTCAAAAAGGAAAATGCCGATGGAACTAGTTAATGTTTGTTACTAATCTTATGTAGGGTGTAATACCCACTTTAAACACGACCTTGTGCCATAGTTTTTTTTTTCGAGTGAGCATCATAAAAATACTAGTTTGGTTCTTGTGTTCGATTAATTTTAGGATCTGTTTCTCTTTTTAGCTTCTGTCTTGGGACAAATCGAGACAAAGTACGACGCGAACCTGGTACCGGAGATTCCGATTCTGCGGTAGCACCACCCTCATTGGGTAAAAGAGAAAGGTTGGTTTATTCTAATGTCTGCGTGATTTTTGGATTAGGCAATTTTTGTCCTTTACCGACACACATACGCGTGTCAGTAACCTACATTAAGCAGCCCATGTGTCACGTTCTCGGCAACAAAAGGAAAATTGTAAAACTGATTCTATTTAAACTTTAAAACTTAAAAACAAAAGAAAATTACTAAATAAATCAAAGCAATAAAAGACAAAATAAAACAAAGACAAAAACGTTTTTTTTTTTCAAAACTGCCTGGCAAACAATTGTGATAATTTCAACAGCAGACTGAACGAACACTGTAAAACGGATGCAAATATACCATTCACCTCGACAATTTTGCTAAACAACTTCATAGTAGAAATTAAAATCCTAAAACAGTCCAGCCCTTCAATTAGACAATGAGTTCTGAGTCGCCTGCTTAAAGTCAGAAACAAAATCCATATTGTACAAAACATTTGCTCTTTGAAAAATGTCAAACGAATTTACAAGGACGCCATATTTTTGAAAACATAATGGCGGTATCTATCAACAGGAAACATTGACATAAATGGATCAGGGACTATTAAAATCTGTTTAGACATAATGTCGCGTTGTCTATATAATCATATATTTTTATCTAGTTTAAAACAGCAGCAACGATAACTAATAGTTATTATTATTGAAGTTAATAGTTTTAAAACTTGCAAAAATATTTACATTTAAAGGTTGATGATAGTGTTGTCCGGGATAAAATAAGTTAGATGATTGTGTTAAGTTTTGTGAGTTAATTTGTTTCAGGCAAATTACCAAAATCTGTCTGAGGGGAATGCATTTGGAACACGAGTAAGAATGAGGCTCAGCTGAATATTCAATGGCAAAGGTTCAGAAGAACTCTATTTTTTAGTTCCAACAGTTCAGACCGTTACTGTGAGGACACATCCATCATGCTACTTCCACGGAATTGAACCACCGTCATTTCCTCCGTATTTCAAATGTAAGGGTTTACGGCCCCACCACGTTGAAACACCGGTTCCCGTACGACCACCGAACGTAAGCTACGTCGATCCTGGAGAGTACCTAGATGGATGACCTCTTGGGAATACCAGGTGCTGTAAGCTTGGATGTGCGGGTGGTGTAATGGATAACAATTCCGAATTGTTAATCGGAGAGTCGACTTCTAATTCCGGCTGGGTTTGTTATATTCACTTACGCGCAAATACCTCTTTCCCCCCACCTATGGGTTAATTAGTAAAACTTGTGTGACTAAATAATTATTTCCCCCTACCAAAAATCTGTCTTTAAATAACCTGCAACGGGTTGATAAACCGTAAAAAAACGAATCAATCAATCAGCTAAATGTAAGGGATATGTTATAGATGTGTTGAAATAGCTGAAAGAAGTGGATAACTTCTGGACAACTCTTCAGGTGATTTTGAGCAGTGTATTGCTACCCGGGTTTAAAAGGACAAGGTATTTATCCTCATAGGGAGACAAATTTGTCATAGAAATAAAACGAACTTAGAGACAGGCTTGCGACGTTCCTGGAAATAGGCGATTAGGGGAGTTTTTTTTTTTTTAAATCAAAGGCCAATTACAAGACAGAAAAAGAAAATTAAATATGTCCGAGAAAATAATGTGACATACACATAGTAATTTTAAAGGAATTTTTAATACTAAAAGTCACCTAAGTAAAGCTCCGAGAGCCACTCAAGCTAGACGATTTGGTAAAATGGAAACGACAAATGAAATCTGTGATATAAAGAGGTGTCAGGAAGTGAAGATTATGAGGATAAGGAGGATAGATAATAATTGAGACTTGAACTGAAAAGATTAAGACTGTGTTGTTCATTGATTGATTGGTTAGTTTTCTGTGGTTTATCAAACCTTTGCAGGTCATTTAATGCCAGAAAATATTTCTAGATCGTTAGAATTTTTTTGCAGATAACAATAATTTAGTGACTACTAATTAACCCAAAGCAGAGTGGAGAAAAGGTGAATTCAGACCTATCACACTGGTATTTACGCGTAAGTGAATATAACGAACCCAACTGAAATTGGAACTCGGTTCTCCGATTAAAAATTCCGTGTTATTAGTCATTACACCACCTTCACATCCAAGCTTACAGTACCTGGTATTCCTAAGCGATTACACATCTCGGTACTGACCAGGCTCGACGTTGCTTAACTCCGGTGATCATACGGCAACCGGTGTTTCAACGTAATGTGTCTGTAAGCCTGTATTGTTCAGGGAAGCATCTAACTAAACATGTTCTACAGCGTGGTAGTTTCATTGAAAAAATGCCATTCAGTGTAGAGGGTTGTAATGACGTGTGTAAGATGAGGTAGTATGAAGATTTTGAGGATTACGAGGTGGTGTAATCTAGAGAGGGTTACTGAATGAGGAATATCCAAAACGGAGGTTGGAAATGAAAAGGTAATGTTTATAACATCAACAAAATAAAATACTCGCCAGCGGCGTGAAGTAGGTAAACAACTTCTAGTGGTGGACTACTTAGATAGCATATTACCCCCACTTACAATAATATTCAACGTATTTATGAGGATTGGGACATACCCATTAATGCTCATAGGTACGGTATATGACAAGAGGATAGATAACGATTAATTTGAAAAGGTTAAGATTGTAGTGTTCTTTTATTGTCCTTTCTCCTTTCTCCTCACAAAAACCTCATTCTCTTTCATTCTCAGTAACACCTTGCGTTTTAGTTTCATTATCGCCTAGATAGAGGTGAAATATTGTAACCTAGAAAGGGTTACTAAATGAGGAATAACCAAAACGGAGGTTGGAAATAAAAAGGTAATCTTTATAACATCAACAAAATACAATACTCACCAGCGGCGTGAAGTAGGTAAACCACTACTAGTGGTGGACAACAACTTACAATAGTATTCAACGTATTTATGAGGATTGACACATACCCATTAGTGTTCAGAGTTACGGTATATGACCAGAGGATAGATAATTAATTTGAAAAAGTTAAGATTATAGTGTTCAAAAAGGATCAATGCGGGAGTTTATTCTACAAAGTGACTGTCTCTGAGAAAAGATCTGAGTGGAACTTCCGTTTTACAATTGGAATACGGGGGAAATGAGGGTGAATCGCCTCCGTGGACGGATCATGTTTTGTCTTATCTGTAATGTTCTGAACTGGTGGAACTAAAGAATGGAGCTCATCTGAACATTTGCCATGGAAATAGCGATAGAGTAGTGATGGGCTTGCAATGTTGAATCTGTGGGAAAGAAGCTGAAGAGTGGAGAATAAGCCTTCCCTCACCGGACTGTGTAAATGTCCGAGCTGTAATGGTCTGAACTAGGGAACTAAAGAATGGAGCTCATCTGAACATTTGCCATGGAAATAGCGATAAGTAGTGATGAGCTTGCAATGTTGAATCTGTGGGAAAGAAGCTGCAGAGTGGAGAATAAGCCTTCCCTCACCGGACTGTGTAAATGTCCGAGCTGTAAAGGTCTGAACTTGTGGAACTAAAGAATGGAGCTCATCTGAACATTTGCCATGGAAATAGCGATAGAGTAGTGATGGGCTTGCAATGTTGAATCTGTGGGAAAGAAGCTGAAGAGTGGAGAATAAGCCTTCCCTCACCGGACTGTGTAAATGTCCGAGCTGTAATGGTCTGAACTAGGGGAACTAAAGAATGGAGCTCATCTGAACATTTGCCATGGAAATAGCGATAGAGTAGTGATGAGCTTGCAATGTTGAATCTGTGGGAAAGAAGCTGCAGAGTGGAGAATAAGCCTTCCCTCACCGGACTGTGTAAATGTCCGAGCTGTAAAGGTCTGAACTTGTGGAACTAAAGAATGGAGCTCATCTGAACATTTGCCATGGAAATAGCGATAGAGTAGTGATGGGCTTGCAATGTTGAGTCTGTGGGAAAAAAGCTGCAGAGTGGAGAATAAGCCTTCCCTCACAGGACTGTGTAAATGTCCGAGCTGTAAAGTTCTGAACCGGTGGAACTAAAGAATGGAGCTCATCTAAACATTTGCCATGGAAATAGCGATAGAGTAGTGATGAGCTTGCAATGTTGAAGATGTGGGAAAGAAGCTGCAGAGTGGAGAATAAGCCTTCCCTCACAGGACTGTGTAAATGTCCGAGCTGTAAAGGTCTGAACTGGTGGAACTAAAGAATGGAGCTCATCTGAACATTTGCCATGGAAATAGCGATAGAGTAGTGATGAGCTTGCAATGTTGAAGATGTGGGAAAGAAGCTGCAGAGTGGAGAATAAGCCTTCCCTCACAGGACTGTGTAAATGTCCGAGCTGTAAAGGTCTGAACTGGTGGAACTAAAGAATGGAGCTCATCTGAACATTTGCCATGGAAATAGCGATAGAGTAGTGATGAGCTTGCAATGTTGAAGATGTGGGAAAGAAGCTGCAGAGTGGAGAATAAGCCTTCCCTCACAGGACTGTGTAAATGTCCGAGCTGTAAAGGTCTGGAACTGGTGGAACTAAAGAATGGAGCTCATCTGAACATTTGCCATGGAAATAGCGATAGAGTAGTGATGAGCTTGCAATGTTGAAGATATGCATGAAGAAAGAAGCTGCAGAGTGCAGAAGAATAAGCCTTCCCTCACAGGACTGTGTAAATGTCCGAGCTGTAAAGGTCTGAACTTGTGGAACTAAAGAATGGAGCTCATCTGGAACATTTGCCATGGAAATAGGATAGAGTAGTGATGGGCTTGCAATGTTGAATCTGTGGGAAAGAAGCTGCAGAGTGGAGAATAAGCCTTCCCTCACAGGACTGTGTAAATGTCCGAGCTGTAAAAGGTCTGAACTTGTGGAACTAAAGAATGGAGCTCATCTGAACAATTGCCATGGAAAATAGCGATAGAGTAGTGATGGGCTTGCAATGTTGAAGATCTGTGGGAAAGAAGCTGCAGAGTGGAGAATAAGCCTTCCCTCACAGGACTGTGTAAATGTCTGAGCTGTAAAGGTCTGAACTTGTGGAACTAAAGAATGGAGCTCATCTGAACATTTGCCATGGAAATAGCGATAGAGTAGTGATGGGCTTGCAATGTTGAAGATGTGGGAAAGAAGCTGCAGAGTGGAGAATAAGCCTTCCCTCACAGGACTGTGTAAATGTCCGAGCTGTAAAGGTCTGAACTTGTGGAACTAAAGAATGGAGCTCATCTGAACATTTGCCATGGAAAAAAAGCTGCAGATAGAGTAGTGATGGGCTTGCAATGTTGAATCTGTGCAAATGTTGAAGATGTGGGAAAGAAGCTGCAGAGTGGAGAATAAGCCTTCCCTCACAGGACTGTGTAAATGTCCGAGCTGTAAAGGTCTGAACTTGTGGAACTAAAGAATGGAGCTCATCTGAACATTTGCCATGGAAATAGCGATAGAGTAGTGATGGGCTTGCAATGTTGAAGATGTGGGAAAGAAGCTGCAGAGTGGAGAATAAGCCTTCCCTCACAGGACTGTGTAAATGTCCGAGCTGTAAAGGTCTGAACTTGTGGAACTAAAGAATGGAGCTCATCTGAACATTTGCCATGGAAATAGCGATAGAGTAGTGATGGGCTTGCAATGTTGAAGATGTGGGGAAAGAAGCTGCAGAGTGGAGAATAAGCCTTCCCCACAGGACTGTGTAAATGTCCGAGCTGTAAAGGTCTGAACTTGTGGAACTAAAGAATGGAGCTCATCTGAACATTTGCCATGGAAATAGCGATAGAGTAGTGATGAAGGGCTTGCAATGTTGAAGAATGTGGGAAAAGAAGCTGCAGAAGTGGAGAATAAGCCTTCCCTCACAGGACTGTGTAAATGTCCGAGCTGTAAAGGTCTGAACTTGTGGAACTAAAGAATGGAGCTCATCTGAACATTTGCCATGGAAATAGCGATAGAGTAGTGATGGGCTTGCAATGTTGAAGATGTGGGAAAGAAGCTGCAGAGTGGAGAATAAGCCTTCCCTCACAGGACTGTGTAAATGTCCGAGCTGTAAAGGTCTGAACTTGTGGAACTAAAGAATGGAGCTCATCTGAACATTTGCCATGGAAATAGCGATAGAGTAGTGATGGGCTTGCAATGTTGAAGATGTGGGAAAGAAGCTGCAGAGTGGAGAATAAGCCTTCCCTCACAGGACTGTGTAAATGTCCGAGCTGTAAAGGTCTGAACTTGTGGAACTAAAGAATGGATCTCATCTGAACATTTTGCCATGGAAATATAAGCCTTCCCTCACAGGATAGTCTGTAAAGGTCTGAACTTGGAACTAAAGAATGGAGCTCAGAACATTTGCCATGGAAATAGCGATAAAGTGATGGGCTTGCAATGTTGAAGATGTGGAAAGAAGCTGCAGAGTGGAGAATAAGCCTTCCCTCACAGGACTGTGTAAATGTCCGAGCTGTAAAGGTCTGAACTGGTGGAACTAAAGAATGGAGCTCATCTGAACATTTGCCATGGAAATAGCTGATAGAGTAGTGATGAGCTTGCAATGTTGAAGATGTGCGAAAGAAGCTGCAGAGTGAAGAATAAGCCTTCCCTCACAGGACTGTGTAAATGTCCGAGCTGTAAAGGTCTGAACTTGTGGAACTAAAGAATGGAGCTCATCTGAACATTTGCCATGGAAATAGCGATAGAGTAGTGATGGGCTTGCTGTAAATGTTGAAGACGTGGGAAAGAAGCTGCAGAGTGGAGAATAAGCCTTCCCTCAGGGACTGTGTAAATGTCCGAGCTATAAAGGTCTGAACTTGTGGAACTAATGAATGGAGCTCATCTGAACATTTGCCATGGAAATAGCGATAGAGTAGTGATGGGCTTTGCAATGTCTTGGAAGAATGTGGGAAAGAAGCTGCAGGAGTGAAGAATAAGCCTTCCCTAAAAAGGACTGTGTAAATGTCCGAGCTGTAAAGGTCTGAACTTGTGGAACTAAAGAATGGAGCTCATCTGAACATTTGCCATGGAAATAGCGATAGAGTAGTGATGGGCTTGCAATGTTGAAGACGTGGGGGAAAGAAGCTGCATGGAGTGGAGAATAAGCCTTCCCTCACAGGACTGTGTAAATGTCCGTTTAGCTGTAAAGGTCTGAACTTGTGGAACTAAAGAATGGAGCTCATCTGAACATTTGCCATGGAAATAGAGATAGAGAGTGATGGGCTTGCAATGTTGAAGATGTGGGAAAGAAGTCTGGCAGAATGGAGAATAAGCCTTCCCCTGAAAGGACTGTAGGAAATGTCCGAGCTGTAAAGGTCTGAACTTGTGGAACTAAAGAATGGAGCTCATCTGAACATTTGCCATGGAAATAGCGATAGAGTAGTGATGGGCTTGCAATGTTGAAGATGTGGGAAAGAAGCTGCAGAGTGGAGAATAAGCCTTCCCCTTCCCTCACATGGACTGGAGCTCATCTGAACATTTAGAAAATGTCCGAGCTGTAAAGGTCTGAACTTGTGGAACTAAAGAATGGAGCTCATCTGAACATTTGCCATGGAAATAGCGATAGAGTAGTGATGGGCTTGCAATGTTGAAGATGTGGGAAAGAAGCTGCAGAGTGGAGAATAAGCCTCCCCTCACCGGACTGTGTAAATGTCCGAGCTGTAAAGGTCTGAACTAGGGGAACTAAAGATTGGAGCTCATCTGAACATTTGCCATGGAAATAGCGATAGAGTAGTGGTGGGCTTGCAATGTTGATTCTGTGGGAAAGAAGCTGCAGAGTGGAGAATAAGCCTTCCCTGACAGGACTGTGTAAATGTCCGAGCTGTAAAGGTCTGAACTAGTGGAACTAAAGAATGGAGCTCATCTGAACATTTGCCATGGAAATAGCGATAGAGTAGTGATGGGCTTGCAATTTTGAAGATGTGGGAAAGAAGCTGCAGAGTGGAGAATAAGCCTTCCCTCACAGGACTGTGTAAATGTCCGAGCTGTAAAGGTCTGAACTTGTGGAACTAAAGAATGGAGCTCATCTGAACATTTGCCATGGAAATAGCGATAGAGTAGTGATGGGCTTGCAATGTTGAATCTGTGCGAAAGAAGCTGCAGAGTGGAGAATAAGCCTTCCCTCACAGGACTGTGTAAATGTCCGAGCTGTAAAGGTCTGAACTGGTGGAACTAAAGAATGGAGCTCATCTGAACATTTGCCCTGGAAATAGCAACTAAGTAGCGATTGGTTCGCGAGCTTGCGTCTGTAGAAAAGAAACTTTCCTCTCAAAAGATCGTTTAAATAATTTTGAACCCTGTCAATGCTGGAAAGTGACTATTGAACAGCTCCAGTCCAGATGTGGTAGCAATCTGCCATTTTACTGACAAATGATTTGCCCTTAAGATACAAGAGTCGGAAATAAGAAAGAAAAAAATACTTACTGCTTACACACTTAAACTTATCACAGCAGGAACCCGGCTCTCTCGTCGCTTTTTGAACAACCATTATATTGAAATGAAGAGGACATTCAACCGGAAGGCATTTGTCACGAGTTGGGCATACACAACTGTAAAAACAAATGGCAAATTTTAATAGCTTCCCAAATAAGGTCCATTTCAATCTAAGCAGCAGGTTTCCAAATAATGCATTTTAAAATTAATCTCCCCGTAAAAAGTTATTTTATTAAAAAGTACTCTATTTATGGGGATCTGTTAATTTTAAAATGTACAATTTGGAAAAAAAATACATAACCTCTTTTTTAACAATACAACCCAAGTAATATATTCTAAAAATAATAAGTCACCAAATATAATTCTGTTTCAATAAAAACACGCAAATACTCTCTTCTTTAATATTAGGACCCATACAGAGACACTTAAAATATCGATCTCTTAAATAAAGTCCTTTTTAAAAATAGTCTCTAACATAGGCTCTATTTAAATAATATCCACTCAAATAAAGTCCTTTTTAAAAATAGTCTCCAACATAGAATCCATTTAAATAATATCCACTCAAATGAAGTCCTTTTTAAAAATAGTCTCCAACATAGACTCTATTTAAATAATATCCACTCAAATAAAGTCCTTTTTAAAAATAGTCTCCAACATAGGCTCTATTTAAATAATATCCACTCAAATAAAGTCCTTTAACTTATAGTCTACAAAATAGGTTTATACATCTATTTTAATAATAGCTTTACAAATGGTGTCCTTTTATAAATAATAGACCCGGAAGAGATTCTTTTTAATAATGGGTCACAAATACAATTCTTTTAAAAATACTTTTTACAAAATTTCTTTTTAAGCAAGAAACCAAATGCAATCCTTTTTAAAAATATTGGTTTCATGGTCACGATCTTTTTAATAACAGCTCCCGCAATAAGGCTCTCTTTAACAGACAAAACGTAAAATCAAGCACTATCCTAAATAGAGTCTTTTTTAAAAGTAAATTTATCTCAAACCCATGTCCTTTTTTTTTAAATTTATTCAATTGGCCGCTAGTGGATTGTTGAGAGGCGTTCCACTTCACCGGTCGGATCAGAAAACACTACCGAGTAATCTTACCCAGTTTTATTTTTATTTACAATAAATATACAGTTTAAAATGGAATGATCGTAGACTTACACTGGGTCGCTGAAACAGCAGCCATCTTTGGACAATTCTTGGGACACTTTCAGACTATCCGACGGGCAGTCTTGTGGTTCTTCGCAGATGACGTCAGCACATTTCTCTGCAAGTCAAAACAGAAGAAATAAAATGAGAAAGTCTGATTTTAAATGAATTTCTCAACACAGCAGTGTTATGAGTACCCAAGAGTGGTCTCCCTTTGTTTTGTTACTCTCCTTTTTGAGAGAGCTATTTCTGTTTACTGGGACTATAAAAGGACACTATATGCGAACCTTGTATTCTTAGTTGATTTTATATTTAGTCTATTCTTAGTTGAATAAAGCTTTCTTAAAGCTTACACCTGCGTACTTTTTGTCATTACAAGCAGTACTTTTAAACTGGGGTACCATTACGTCTTTGGGTATCTTAGAGTGTAGTTAGGGGTGTCGCGATATTTTAAATTCAGTATATCCAAATTGAAAAGAAAAAGAACGTTTCTCCAATCCTATCAAAAGAACACATCGAGGAGTGAAAACGCACTCAGCACTGAAGTTTTTATTTCGGGAGAATTTAATTAAAAACAAAAACAACGAAGACTTAGCCATTATTAGGTCTTCTTCTTTGTACCGTGTTACATCAGGACGTTGGAAATTATGGCTCTTCACAACTTCCTATCATTTGTAACTCTTAGCAAGCTTTATTTTTCGCTCTCTCACTACTTGTTCAGTCATCCATTTACACAAGCTTGTTAGCTAGACTATTAGCTGCTTTGGTATATCTTGATTTCAATGTCCTCTGAGTTTCAAATTCGCCGGGCTCTCTTTCCTCATTATGCATCCTAGAAATGTCAACTTCTCTTTTATTCATAATATACACGCCCTTTTTGTTTTCATTTTCTCTAAAACTTCCTCGTTATTCACATGTTCAGTTCGTGGTATTCTCATCATCCTTCTGTAGAACCACACTTCTGTTGCTTCTAGTCTCTTCGTCATCTGTGAGATTGTACAGCATTTACTACCAAATAGGAGAACTGTTATTGTATCAAATTTTCCAAGTATTTTTTCTTATTTTTTTTATTTATAATGGAAACCTTATTAATAAAAACAAAAAAAAACAACACTTAATAATATTAACTTTGAACATGGACATAATATCTTGACCATGTTTTGAAACAAAAAAAAAGGAAAACATTTTTATAAAACATACATACAACAATTTATTTCTAATTTTAACAGTTAAAACATTAAATCCTTGAAAATGGCTAAATATATAACCGAAAGCGCTCGGATAAAAAGAACATTCAGACAGTTTTTATATAATCTATCATCCGAAAAGAAAAAAATATTAGATCGCATGAGAAATTCTATAAAAAACTAAATAAAAGCACCTTGTCTGTCGTTTTTAATGAAAGAAGGATTGCTGCCTAAATACACACACGCACACACACACACATACACACACACACACATATATACATATATAGTTATTTATTTAAAAATATGATTCCATCGCTTCATAAGAGTTCTCATGTTTCAAAATGCGTTTTTATAAGCATATTCATTATTAAAATTAAAATTACTATAGTAACGGCTAGAGCAATTATTTAAAAAAGGGGCATAAGGTAAATAATTTGTATCAATATCTCAGTTACTTTCAAAGAGGTTAAGTCAGGGTAAGGTTGGGGTGTCTAAATTTAAAGCGGAAGATGACATCGTCTAGTCTGGTTAAGTGTCTGTGGAGATTTATTTATTATTTCATTATATATATATATATATATATATATATATATATATATATATATGAAAATATATATAAAATAGGAAAAGAACTGGTTAGGTAGATCCAAAGTTCCTTAATATTAATTTATTTTTTTCAAAAAAATAGTGCTCGATACAAATGTAGAGATAAATATAATTATTTATTTAAAATATGATTCCAACTCACATAAGAGGTCTCATGTTTCAAAACAAGGCCGAAAACTTCAATATAATTATTTGAATTAAATTGAGTTAAAGAAAGCTCTGTCCCATCTTCAAGCGAAATTTTTTTGGAATAACTTATTTCAGAAATTTACGTGTTTTAATTATTAAAAGACGTAAATTGAAGATGGAACAGAGCTTTCTTTAACTCAGTTTAATTCAAATAATTATATTGAAGTTTTCGGCTCTTGTTTTGAAACATGAGACCTCTTATGTCGCGAATTGGAATCATATTTTTAAATAAATAATTATATATATATATATATATATATATATATATATATATATATAATGAAATAAACTAAGTCCGACAATTATTTTATATTTTCTGTTTATACGTTATTTTTTTAGATACAACTATTTAAGCAAATGCTCTGTTTATAATAAACAGTAGTAACTACATTTACTGGCCTGAATGTACGAGAAATTTCATAGAGAATATGTCTCCTCCGACAGAAATCGAACTTGTATCTTACACATAACCGTCATATAGCCTGACGTACTATTTATCCACAGAAGAAACGTCTGGTAAGCAAAGTCAAATTACTGCTTTTAAACAACAAATTTCCCAAACGCTTGTATCTACTCGAAGCGTATCTTAACGTAAATAAATGACAGCAGATAATTTAATACTTTTGTGATGTCGAACGGCTTCGCGTGTCACTTTTGCTATGTTAAGCGAGGTCCCGTTATCACTTCCAAAAATGCTCGTTATATTCGACATTTCGTAGCCGCCGGTACTGGTAGTAACGCCTTTCAATAATATCCTCACTAGTAATACTTGTCCAAGTAGTAATCGCCAAATCGTATAATGATCAGAAGAGAATCCTAATCCATATAGAAGTAGAGAGAGTAAACGTATAGCATTAGTGGATAGACAAGAAGCGTGAACAGTGAGCGTATAGTCATCACGCTACTTCCTATTTAATCACTTTCATTATGATCACGTGATCTACTTAATAATGGAATCGCCCGTGTTACTCACTGGCGATCTAGTTTCAAACCACAGTGTCGACAACGACACTTACTCTTATACAAGAAATATATTTTCTGTATATACATTATTTTTTTTATAGATACAAATATTTAAGTAAATGCTCTGGTTATAATAAACAGTATTAACTACATTTACCGGCCAGAATGTATGACATTTCTCGTATATTCGGGCCGGTTACATTTTCTCGTAGAGAGTGTATAATCTGGCGTGATCAGCAAGTGAACGAGATCAGTATACTCAAGTTCTCGGTCACAATGACTTGTGCCTTCTTGCTAGCAAAGCTACCAACGGCTTCCGAATAATTTTATCTGCGCAGTATCCCTCACGTAGCTTGGAACCAACCCGTAGTATGTTTTTTCGGCCACTGTGAACATTATCAATAAGTTCAGTTCTTTGTAAATCAATCATGATGAGCTTCTGTTAGATTCACATGGTCGGAACGCTATCGTTCTAAACACACATTCACACCATATATAAGATTTAATTAGGCTGTACTTTATAGAAGGAAAATAGACTATAGCGATAGGCCTGGAAAGATTATGGTAGATAAAAGCAAACTGAAAGCATGAATAAGCGAAATTAAACGAGCAGAAGATATGGAACAAAGAGCAAGACTATCGCTTGAAAGATAAGAAATTTTTGTTTTTTTAATACATTTTTTTATACCAGTGTCAAAATGAATACACAGCTCATTCATAAAAATGCCAGTTGGCGGATTCCATAAAAGAATAAACGCGTTTTTAAGAGATGGAAGAGAAAAAGCGGTGACGATGACGACATTGACTTCATCTGATAACGAAAAATTCGCGCCTTTAATGGACTGACGGTTGTATCAGAATACGATAAATTGTATGACCAGTATTAGAAAGCGCATAAAACAGCCTTTATTGTTCTGGCTTATCGGAAGGAAAGTCAAGGTTTTTCTCGTATTTATTTGGTCGCTATGGGTATAGATGCTCGTCTTGTTCAGTGGCTCGCGATTCGGAAAAGAGAACTTTGCAAGCCGAGTTCGAATTCCGGTCGAGCTTGTTACGTCCCAGTATAATTTGGAAAATTCTGAATATGCCTTTGCTCCCACCTAGCTATGGGTTAAACAGCAAGACAGACTGTGCATTCTTGCTTTGAGGTAGTAACCAGTCAACGGGAATGAAAACGGAATTCAAAATCATCCTTAAGAGGGATGGGATACGCCAGGCTATCCTGTTCTAGTATCACCACTGCTGCAATGGCTTCAGTAAATATGGTGCCTCAACGACTCTTATGGCTTACGGAACTCATAATATGAACATGGGTCTAGAATATTTAAACATATCGTACCAAATCCCAAACAAATCTACTCATAGAAAACAGCGCTCTTGTTTTCCATTAGTGGATTTAAAAAAAATTATGCTGATGGCATAGGTGTTCATTGATGGTATAAGAATGCACTTAAACAAAAGTCAACTTTCTTTGCCAAATCTTCCAAGAAACGGGACTCAAGATAAACCTTTCCAAATCAGAAACCATGATATAGAATTGGGATGAAAGCCGTGATGATGACACCTACCCTGAATCCATCATAAAAATTCAGGACGTGGAATGCGTAAAAGCTAAACATTTCAAATAACTCGATGTTTGGATCTATTATAACAATTTTAGTATTGAAAATAAAGAAGTTGAAAACAGGGGAAGTTTTTCTAGAGTTAGTGAGTTTGTTTTGTTTTACGGCATATCAACCTCAATGGGTTATTCAATGTCAACAAGATTTTTATTGCCGGTAATATATTTTTTAAATGTCTTGCTAGTAATATTTTTTCCTTCAAAAATCTATTGCTAGTAATATTTTTTTTTCAACAATCTATTGCTGGTAATATTTTTTTCCTTCAAAAATGTTTTGCTGGCAATAATTTTTTCTTCAAAAATTCATTGCTGGTAATATTTTGTTCTTCAAAAATGTATTGCTGGTAATATATTTTTCCTTCAAAAATGTATTACTGGTAATTTTTTTCCTTCAAAAATGTATTGCTGGTAATACTTTTTTTCCTTCAAAAATGTTTTACTGGTAATAATTTTTTCTTCAAAAATTCATTGCTGGCAATAATTTTTTTACAAAAATGTATTACTGGTACTAAAACCTATTTTTACACTTTCATAGTGTTTTGGCCCCAGTTTAGGGGTTAACTATTTGCCCATAGTTGGGACCCTAACAAGAGCTACCACCCCGGGTCAGGGTGGACCTGGGAACACCAGCAATTAAAAGATGGTTCCACGGTCCACAGAAGCTCCTGATCTGAGGCATTGCTGTTGGACGTCGTTTGTCATCTTACCCAGGACGCGGATGTAGTTTATCGTCTTACTCAGTTTAGTTATATCCAGTGCGCGTGTCTCCAAAGGTCGAACGTTTGTTTGTTTTTTTCTTCTTTTATAAATCTCACGACGTGCAAATGACAGTATCATCAATGTTTCAAAAGAATACAGTATGTTAATAAATTTCGCCTTCAGTTGCTTGGGTGAATTTAACAGTGTAGGCTTTGATTTGAATTTCACCATTGCACCTATCTTAATTTAAAAAAAAAATAACCAGGCAGGATTAATTTACAGCCAGACAATCACGAGAAACAGTAAAATTATGGAAAAAAACAACACGGCAATAACATTAATAACCACGACCAAAGAAAAAAAAAACATTGTTTCAATGGTCATTTATGTTAACAAGTAAGGGAAAGGTTTCATTATAAGCGAACAAGTCCTGGGTATGACGATAAACTACACCCGACAACAAGGCCTCTGATCAGGAGGTTTTGAGGAGTATGGAACCACCCTTTAATTGCTGGTGTTCCCAGGTCTACCTTGACCCGGGGTGGTAGCACCTGTGAGGCTCCCAGCTATGGGCAAATAATTAACCAACAAATTGGGTGAAAATGCTATGAAAGTGTAAAAATAGTTTTTAGTACCAGTAATACATTTTTGTAAAAGAAATTATTACCAGTAATGAATATTTGAAGAAAAAATTATCACCAGCAATACATTATTACCAGTAATACATTCTTGGAAAAAAAATATTACCAACAATAAAAATTTTGTTGGCATTAAGGTTGATATACCGTAAAACAAAAGAAACTAAAAAAAGAATGTTCGTCAAAATTTCAATTATTTCAAAGATCTGCTATCGAGGAGCAGAAAGGCCTCCAATATCTTTAACTACCGAAGAGGAGAGACATTAACTATTGCCCGCAACAGAATAATCTATTCCACAATGGATTGCTGCACCTTGTCTGATGGTTGTGAGCTATAGCTAATACATGAAACAGAAGAAGCTAGTATAGATGCATATATGCATTTGATATGTATGTTAGGGATGCGCATTAATTTTGCTCCTTCAAGTGAACATCCCTTTTTGATTGCTATGAACTCCACTCTTTATATTTGAAGTTAAGTTTATGATTGGCTAATGTTTACCTACATACAGCAGACTACGCGTTCTTGTACTTAGCCTAACTCCATAATATTGTAATGTCTGGGATCTAAAAGTCGAAATTTTGATATATAGTAGGCTAATGTGTTGACTGCTAATCCTTGCATGTAGCTTAACCTCATACTACTGTAATATTAAATGCAAATATCTGGGACCTAATAATCGAAATTGTGATATCTGGTAGGCTAATGTGTTGACTGCCAATCCTTGCATGTAGCTTAACCTCATACTAATGTAATATTAAATGCAAATATCTGGGGCCTAATAATGGTAGGCTAATATCTACCCACACAGTATATACTACCGATCAGTTTGCCTAGCCTAATTCAGTAATGTAGTATCAAACATGCACAATTAGGGTCTGGGCACCCCGGGGCTGTGTAATGGTTAACAAGCTTGTCTCGCTAGAACAATTACGATTGGGTGGTGAGTTCGATTCTCACTGGGTGCCCCATACTTTCTGCCTTGTGCCACATCTAAGCTACGCTTGGAAAATCAGTACAAAATGAGGATCTTATATGCTATCAAATGCGAAAAAATATTCTTTATCTGCTTCAATAGATTTGTCAAGCTTTAAATGGAAGGTGTAGATTGCTGACTGCCTTGATTTTCAAGCGACTGAACAAAGCTTTTTGCCAAATAGATGAGAAGAAAAACTTTCTTACCGTTTCGTTTGCATTCGAATTGGTCACAACAATTGCCCGGTTTTCCGGTCCCTTTGTGGATCATCTGAGCCGTAAAGCCAGGGCCGCACATGGGAACATCGCAAAGATCCATATTGCAAAGGCAGGCCAAACGATGTTTGCAGCAACTTTCGGCAGACGTACTGCCACCGGTTGAGACGCTCGTGTTGGATGTAAGTCTTGAATCCTTGGGGCATTGGTACTTGATGGTAGTGTCACAGCCGATATTGCGACAAGGGTCGTCATCCTTTTCTGCAATTGCAACACAATAAGACATGTAAAAGTTTGGAGTAGGATTGATTAAAACATATCAGTATTTTCATTCACTCAGAATATTACCCCGCAAGCGCCAAACAAATATATAGTAAAACGAAGAACGTCCGGGATAAGACGATAAACTACATCCGCGTCCTGGGTAAGACTATAAACTACATCCGCGTCCTGGGTAAGACGATAAACTACAACCGTGTTCTGGATAAGTCTCCGTCCGACAGTAAGGCCTCTGATCCGGAGGTTGTGAGGAGTGTGGAACCACCTCTTAATCGCAAGTCCACTTTGACCAGGGGTAGTAGCACCTGTTAGGGTCCCAGCTATGGGCAAATAGTTAATCCCCAAACTGGGCTCAAAACCTATAAAATTGTAAAAATAGGTTTTAATACCAGCAATACATTTTTGTAAAAAATATTACCAGCAATACATTTTTGTAGAAAAATATATATTAGCAGCAATACTTTTTTGAAAAAATATTACCAGCAGTAAAAATCTTGTCGGCATTAAATAACTCATTCAGGTCGATAGGCCATAAACCAAACCAAACCAAACTTAAACGTCGATTTAAAGAAGCATTTAAGCGCTTCCTTAAATCCATTAGTTCCTTAAATACGAAAACCCCTTCATTTCGTAAAGAAGCAAGTTCTGTACATTCAACCGAGAGTCATTGATAGCAGTTGTTTGCAATAAACAAGTGACCTTGGCCACACATTACACAACTCGGGTCATTGAGATGGGTCTCACTCTTTCTTTTTCTTTCTCTCTCTCTTTCACTCTCTCACGCACACACACACACATACACAAACACATACACACATAGATACACTATTTTCAAATAGAGTTTGTTATTTATTGTTTAGACCATCTTTAAAAGTTCTTCGGCAATCTTTTTCATTTTCAACTTTAGAGCTAACATGGTTGACATGTACTTAGTAACATAACACGGACTCGGTGAATGATTTGTTCTAGCATTTGTCTAATGCAGCGTTTCTATACCTTTTTACCCTTGTGTAACCCTTAAAATAAATTGCATGCCTCAAAGAACCCCAGCGCAAAAACAAAATTATATACCATATCTTTCTCATTTTATTTTCATCTTAGTTCACGTGGTAAATATCATAGATATATTTTTGAATAACTGGTTTAAGGAAAAATTAATACTTCTTTGTCAAATTTTTTGGTAGTGTTAAATAAAATTCATACTGTTCATTTATAATACTTCATCAGGGAGTTTTCATTCACACCAAAAAATTCTAAACTCAAAAGTAAAAAATAAATATAAGTAACCAATATCATATACCTATAATAGAAATGTAAACAGAATGAAAACACATAATTGCTGCATCAGTTTTTTTAATTTTTTTATCCTTTAATGGCAATGTTGAAAAGACATAAGGTAAATCAAGGCAAAAAGTCCTGTGAAGCAATAAATGGGCTACGAAAATGTTACTTTCAAAGCCATTTGATAAAGTGAAACATGTTTCTCTAATGTGAAGCCTATGCTTATCTTTTGCTACACAAATACTTAATTCGAGGTGAAACTTTAGATAAACATACACGGATTTCATTCTCAATTGAGACGAGACGATTTCTGTCTTTGCTCTTGATACTTGTTAAATAAGAAAAGATTTGCTCACACATATAAGACGTTGAAAACTGCAAGAATATATTGTTTTCCTATGAATAGTAGGAAACTCTTCTTTGACAGAAATTCAGAACTTGTCCAGAGATAGGTCTGTAAATATTATCTTGAGTGTACGATCACACTGCAGCTCACAAAATTCTTCCTCTTCTTTTAATGATTGGTATATTTTTTAATAACATAATAGGTTAGAGAGGATGATATCTGTATTACAATAACTAAGAATATCTTGTGTGTGTTTAGTAAGATTACTGATATGAAATTAAATAAAATGTCAAAAGCGCATTAGCTTATCTCACCTGTTCTCGCGGAACCCTTGGAGAACTTTTACGGAACCCCAGTTGAGAAACGCTGGTCTAACGTCATTCAATTCAGTGAGTCGATGCCGGACGACAGTTAGTCGAATACTAAAGTATCAGCGCCCACAAGTAGATTACTCTGCGTTATACCTATTATATCAAGTTCCTAACGTTTTGTACGTCGAACCTATTTTAGGACCGACTTAGTAAAAATACAAGCCTCCACCATGAAATCACTCCACAATAAGATCAAACCACAGCCGACGTCCCAACTTGAAGAGCCGACTTGTTGAGGGACACGAGACCTATAATTCCGTCGGAGGAGCTCTCCGCCATTCCTTAAGTCCAAGAAGCGTTCCATCCGGCGATGCTGTGGCACTACAGCACGGTGGCATTTGACCATGCAAGAAAAATCAGTCGCTTCTTTGAGAGATTTTATTTTTTAATCCTATTGCGGGTTTAGCTAACTACTTCACCAGAAAAGCTTGATAGGACAATTGGTGTGACCCAATCATGCGGCAGATTACATGGTACCAAATATCATTTGCAGAATGACCTTGCTATTTTAACACGAGCGCTTTATTGCTATTTACAACTCGTTGTTGATAAAAAAAAATCCTTGAGATATCACGCGCAGGATTCGTTAAACATCCTAATGATCATATGTATGGTTGGATTGCAAATATTAAAAGGATTTATAGAATGTAAATGAACGGCGAACTACCCATAGTTCATTTAGCGTGTGAATAGATATAGCAAATATATTATGAATAAAAAATAACCCTGATAGTTACATAGGTATTTTCCGATAGAAAAATGCTGCAAAATGCACTGCAAGGAAAATTGGTTCACTGTGTCGTGCCAAAAGATTTTACTCGTCAGAATCCATCTTGCACATTTACAAATCTATCATTCGTCCGTAAATTGAACACTGTTGCTATATCTGGTCTGATGATCCTGCTGTTTATCTTAAGATTCTTTACAAAATCCAAAGAAAGATCTGCAATATAATCGATCCTGACCAGGCATATCGACTTCACTCACTTTCTCATCGACGTGACGTGGTTCCCTTGATCTTTACAAATATTTTCATGGAAACTGCTTTGATGAGCTTTTCTTCCTTGGTTACCCGACTACATGAATTTACTCACTCTACTAGATTGGCAGTTAGGTATCACTGTTTTACTGTTGAACTAGCTTGTTGCAACCGACACTTCTATTCTAATAGTTTCTTTACCCTCACTTTCTACCCGTGGAACTCCCTTCCCATTTCTTGCTTCCCCGATAACTACAATCTTCAATAATGTAAATGCAACGTCAACTGCCATCTTCTGTCTTCTTGAAACCTGTTCCTTTTTTATCCTTTCCACAGTCCTCCATATTCTCAGTCTTATCATTTTCTTTCACTTTCAATCCCTGAACCCCCACACGTTTTAGTGACATTATCGTCTTGTTTAGAGTGAAACGATAAAACAAAAATTAATATTAGAGGCCTGTCTTGAAAGCGCAAAAGAAACGTTTTGATTTCCATCACAGAAGAATTTGTAATAGCCCACCTAAAGAAGGGTAAAGTTCATTCACAGGATTATGAATTAAGCAATGAGATATTAGAATTTAAAAGCGAAATTCAGCTATTTAAATACAAAATAGTGCATTTAATTTTTACATAAAATTTGTTTGCAAAAAATCCTAATTCCTCATCTGTATTCTATAAAGAAATAGCTGTAAGCTTGGATGTGCGGGTGGTGTAATGGGAAATGTCTCGCAATTGCAAATTGGAGACCCAAGTTCAATTCCAGTTGGGTTCGTTATATTCACTTACGCGCAAATACCCTTGGGAAAAGTATGAATCCGACTCTTCTCCCCTAGCTATGGGTTAATTAGTAAGGCTTGTATCACCAAAACCATTATTATCTCCACTCCCATATTCCTACAATCTAAAAATATTTTCTGGCTTTAAATAATCTGCAACCTTCATAAATTTAAAACAATGTCAGTCGCCATCGACTGTCTTGCTGATTACTCTTCTTTTGTTCTTGGTCCTGTTTCTATTTCTAACTCTTCCACATCTAGTAAACCTTTGTGTCTCAGTGGCTTTACTGCCTTGCGTAGGGTGAAGTCGATTCAAGCATATATACACTCACACTGCTGGACTGTTAGACTCAGAAGTTTCCCAATGCTTTCTTTTTGTACTGGTGAGCTCATTCTTAGAAATAAATCTTGAGAAGAACACCGACTTTTTACTATACTCTCACACTGTACAAGGCCCAAGAGCCACTCGAGGTGGAGGGCTACAGATTAAGAGGCACCGCCTCAAGCAAGATGACAATGTGACCAAGATGCAAGGAGATCACCAGAAATGGGAATTAAGAAAACTTTCGAAGGAACCAGAAAACCAATCCTAAACAAAAAAAAAACAAGGGATAGATCCTTACTCCTGTTCAAAAGCCCGGGAGGAGTGTAAACCGGGTGATAGGTGAACCTATCTACTCCTATTGAAGAAAAAAAAATGATAAATGGTAAATGAAAGTTCAGTGTTTTAGGCTGGGAACTTAAAAATATAGAGTTTTTAGAAGGAACCGGAAACTAAACAAGAAACAAGGGATAAGACTCTACTCCTGTTAAAATGATCGGGGAGGAGTGTGAACAGGACGATAGGCGAACCTATTTACTCCTAGCTCCATACTCTTCTCCTGTAAATATATCATGCTATATAAAAGTTTATTTTGATGATATTAATCACTTTTTTATTATTTTCAATCTTCACTGGAGACCCCATTGATATAGGATTGGATACGACCTTATCATAAGGTAAATTCACTACACTCTATAGAGAAAGCAATAAAAATGACTCCAATGTCTTTCAAAAAAAAAAAAAAAAAAAGAAAAAAAAAGAAAAGCAATTATGATATTGCAGAGTCTAGAGATATTAAAAAACTCAGAAGGAATTTTTGTAAAGCTACGACTGCTTACGTTCTCCAGGGATATGACACTTAAAGAGACAGATTTCTTAAAACACTTTAAGTAGTTAGGAAAATGGCCTTTTCCTTATTGAAACAAATTCACGACAAAAGGTCACCAGTA
The DNA here is from genome assembly GCA_903632075.3 of Acanthosepion pharaonis. Taxonomy (NCBI): domain Eukaryota; kingdom Metazoa; phylum Mollusca; class Cephalopoda; order Sepiida; family Sepiidae; genus Acanthosepion; species Acanthosepion pharaonis. Next base: position 322,069 of record CAHIKZ030000632.1, read on the forward strand.
GATTGCAATAAATAATATCATTTTATTCCCTGACCAAATTACTCATCACACATATAATGCTTGGGAAGAGAAGGGGAGATAACTCAGCGGAAGTCACAGGGCTCGTTCTTCGCTCTTCTGTGTAATTTTATACAGGAATCATCCATTTTCTTAATAGATCTTAAATGCTAAAATTGATTGAATTACCGCCTGAATAACTACTTATTTTATTAATTGTCTTTCAGATCTTGAATGTATTCTGAAATTTGTTCTTTTTAGCCCAATCTACGGCAGTGGTAAGCGAGCTGAATTTATAAAGCGTTGATAACAATTTCGAACTACTCCGTTTATTTCTAAAAAATGTGTTCTTTTTTATGTAAGTCAAACCGGTTGAAAATCAGATCAGTTTCCAGGAAACCGACAGCCCGACACCGGCACATGAGATTTGATTATAATGGTGAAGGCCTCGTGCAGGACCATCCACACTTTTTGAAGGGCCGATTACAGAGACCTGGTGCACTACGTGCCACAAGGTCCCCAAACGACCCTCCGCAGGTTTTGAATTCAGAGTTGTCCTTCTCCTAGACCAGTTGCCATCCAAGGCTATAGAACCCAGTCTGTCCTGCTATTTACCCATAGCTGGAGGGAGAAGAAGAGGATTCACACCTTTCCCAAGGGTATTAGCACGTAAGTGAATGTAATGGAGTCGACTGGAATTCGAACTCGGCTCTCCGATTCTTCAATTCAAGCCGCTATCCACTACTCCGCTACCTTAGGCGATTTTTATCTTAACGCTTTATTAAAAAAAAATCTAATGAATGTTATATTATTTCTTTAAAAATAAATAAACAAACGCACGATGTTGGGTGAAAGGGGGGGAAGAAAGAAGATATAAACTAAAGTTATATATATATATATATATATATATATATATATAAACTAAGTTATATATATATATATATATATATATATATATATATATATATATATAAACTTTAAAATCAGGAGATCAGTTGAATCCGCTCCTTTGATTTCAAAATTACGGTATTCTCAGACGATTTTTATCAAATGACCTCTTAATTTTTGCCGTGGGCAGAGGTTGCAAATATTATTGTGCTTCTTATGAGGCTGGAAATTTTTTTAAAAGGCAAAGCTTTATAAAAAAAAAACAACAACATTTGCAACCTCTACCAACAGGAAAAATTAGCAATTATCACATTTCCGGATCCAAAGAAATTTTTAAAGCAGAAAATCGAGGTCTTGACTACTTGCTTACATATTAGGAAATTCCTCTTAAGCATATATGAGGCAAGATAAAAAAAATGTACAATTACACCCCCACCAATACATTTATAATATCCTTCTTTCTTCTTCTTCTTCTTCTTCTTATTATTATTATTATTATTATTACACCAACCAACATCGCGCGTTTGTTTAATTATTTTTTAAAAATAATATAAAGTTCATTAGTTTAAAAAAAGAATAAAGCGTAAAGAGGTCATTTTCTAAAAATCGCCTGAGGAAACCGTAAGGTTGAAACCAAGGTAGTGGATTCAATTGATCTTCTGATTTTTAAAATTAAAAGCTCTTTATGTTTTTACTTTTATTTTATTTTTCACACGTGTATTGAGCACTTTTTATTACTACTGTTTCCTGGTCTGATGCAACTGTGGCCATCAATCTTATATATATATATATATATATATATATATATATATATAAGCATTCAACCGCAAGCAAGGCCGGAAGCCACTAGCACGCAAGGGGTTACAGAGAGTTGAAGCGGCTGCAGACGAGATGCCAGATCAGGGCCAATTACATAATTTTTTTCTCATCTATCTATGTAGCTATCTGGCTATCTGTTAATTTCCAGAGATAGATTGATAGACGGAGAGAGTGAATGTCAGAGGAAAAATAGAGAGAGAGTTGGTTCGGACGCGAGTTTCTTTTTTGCTAAAAAACGATCAAATGTGTTAAATATGTTGTATGTATTTATGTCCGCGTGTCTTTAGGTACGTGTTTATCTATATGCCCGTCCATCTTTCTTCAAACAAATGGCCGACAGCTGGAATGTTTCACAAAAACATTCTTTTCGTCCGATCGACTGATTGACAAACAGAAGTGGCCATTGTACGAGCGTGGACGCACACAGACACAGACACATACACACGCGCGCTTTGTCCTTGCGACAAATTCTTATCTCGATTATATATCGTACATAGATACATGCCTTCAAAACACAACACTTCTTTGTTTATTAAGCGTAATTTTAACAAAGTCATTTTGCTTAACTGTATACTTACTTTATCAAAGACATTCTATTTGAAGTCTGGCGAGAATTCCAGGCCAAAATATCACGTGATCATTTGCTATTTGTCTCTTTCATTTTCGAAGAGAGAGAGAGAGAGAGAGAAAAAGAGTATATTTTTATGTTGGGTTCATCGTTTTTTTTTTCTTTCTTTCTTTCTTGTTATTTTTATTACACATATCGACAGGTCGAGCTGAAACAGGCCGAGGGGGAGTAATGTTTCTATCTTCTTAGAAATACGGTCAATGATGATTTCGCTCTTTTCGACGAATTAAATCGCCTATTTTTCATCTTTTACTCTCATTTCTGACACACAGAACAATTATCATATTTTCCTACTCTGTCTTCTATTATTATTATTATTATTATTATTATTATTATTATTATTATTATTATTTCAAACTGCCTTTTATAAAATCATTCTCTTTCTTTTCTTCTTTTTTTGCTACTTCTTTATTCATCTTCGTTTTCATTTTCTTCTTTCTCTTTCTCCTATTGTGTTTCTTTTTTTATTCGTCCTCTTTTTTATTCTTCGTCGTCGTCGTCTTCCTCCTCCTTCACCTTTTTTCTTCTTCTGTTTATTTTTATTAGTCTTCTTCCTCTTCTTCTTTTGTTTCTTTTTTATTCGTCCTCTTCATCTTCTTCTTCTTCTTTTTCGTCGTCGTCGTCGTCGTCCTCCTCCTGTTTATTTTTATTAGTCTTCTTCTTCTTTTTTATTCTTCGTCGTCCTCCTCCTCCTCCTCCTTCTACTGTTTATTTTTATACGTCTTCTTTCTTCTTCTTCTTCTTCTTCTTCTTCATTCTTCGTCCTCCTCCTTCTTCTTCTACTGTTTATTTTTTCTTCTTCTTTCTTTCTTTCTTTCTTTCTTTCTTTCTTTCTTTCTTTCTTTCTTTCTTTCTTTCTTTGTGTCTTTCTTTCTTTCTTTCTATTTCTTTTTTATTCGTCCTCTTTTCTATTCTTCGTCGTCGTCGTCCTCCTCCTTCTATTATTTTTTATTCATCTTCTTTTTTCTTCTTTTTCTTCTTCTTCCTCCTCCTCTTCCTCTTCTGTTTCCTTTTTATTCGTCCTCTTTTTTATTTATCGCCGTCCTCCTCCTTCTTCTTCTGTTTATTTTTTATTTGTCTTCTTTTTTCTTCTTCTTTATTCTTCGTCTACGTCATCCTTTTTTCTTCTTCTCCCTCTCCTCCCATTCTTCTCTTCTTTATTCGTCCACTTTTTTAATCTTTTTCGTACTTCTTTTTATTATTTTGTCGCCTTCTTTTCTTTTTCTTCACTATTCGTCTTTTTTTTATCTCCTTCATTCGTTCTCTTCTTTTCTCCTTCATTTATTTATTCTTCACTTTCCCCCCCTCCCCCTGTATTAGTCCTCTTCTCCCCTCTGCTTCCTCCTAATATTCTCTCTCTTCTTTCTGCTGATTTTCACTTCTCCTCATCCGTTCATTCGACTACTTTTGCTTTATTTCTTCCTCTGCTTTTTCGTCCTTTCAGCTTCCGTTTCCCTCCATCTCTTTCTCTCGAAATATTTTCTTCATTTTCTTCTCAACACTACTTCTTTTTTTCTCTTTCTTTTCTTTCCTTTTTCTTTGTCTTATCTTTTCTCTCTTTCTATTTGGACTTTTGATTTCAGTCCTTTTATCCCCACGCCCATTTCTTTCTTTCTTTCTTTCTTTCTTTCTTTCTTTCTTTCTTTCTTTCTTTCTTTCTTTCTTTCTTTCTTTCAGTGTAGTCCTTTCTTTCTTTCTTTCTTTCTTTCTTTCTTTCTTTCTTTCTTTCTTTTTTCTTGTTTTAAGTGTAGTTTTTCTTTCTTTCTTTCTTTCTTTCTTTCTTTCTTGTTTTAAATGTAGTTTTTTCTTTCTTTCTTTCTTTCTTGCTTTAAGTGTAGTTCTTTCTTTCTTTCTTTCTTTCTTTCTTGTTTTAAGTGTAGTTTTTCTTTCTTTCTTTCTTTCTTTCTTTCTTGTTTTAAGTGTAGTCCTTTCTTTCTTTCTTTCTTTCTTGTTTTAAGTGTAGTTCTTTCTTTCTTTCTTTCTTTTTGTATTGTTTTTAAATTTAGTTATTCTTTTAAATCTATCTATCTATCTATCTATCTATCTATCTATCTATCTATCTATCTATCTATCTATCTATCAGTATGTATTTACATTTAGTTCTTTCTTTCTCTTTCATGGTTGTTGCTTTTTTGCAACCCCTTTTTTCACTCGGACTTTTCTTCTACGTTCAAAGTATTAAAACAAAAGTTTCCAAGCACTAATTATAATTTACAAAACCACATTCCAAGAATCTGCTTCTATTTACCCGAAAACGTAATTATCATAATTAATAATCAAATACTTTTACATAATTATTGCAGAAATCATAATTCTGTTAATTCTACCAATCTGGTCAGCTCGGTACGGACTCAACGTCTAGAGAACTGGTCTCGTAGACCCTTGCTCTTGTTCGAAAGAAAATTTCATAAGTCCTTGGGATATACTAAACAAAATTTTGTCTTTTTTTAGATAATAATAATAATAATAATAATAATAATAATAATAATAATAATAATAAAATCTAGTGAAAGTCGGACTCGTGTCTACCAATTTGACTTTCAGGCAAACTTGGCCGGTATCTAACTTTTTCTCTTTAGTCTCTTGTAAACATTTTAGAATTGGATATAGGAAGAATCGTGGCAAAAGACAACATTCTTCATTCTTCTATGTGCCATGTCCATTCAGGAGGTTGGCGAACATGGCCCTCCTCAATTTCCTGTCCTTTGTAGCTCTTAATATATTTTGCTATTTGTTATCTCTCCTTAAACCCTGTTTTACCATCCATTTGCACAATCTTCTTCTTCTTCTTCTTCTTCTTCTTCTTCTTCTTCTTCTTCTTCTTCTTCTTCTTGCATCCCTTCAAGATGTTGGCGATCATTGCTCTCCAGAAAGTCCTGTTCTTTGTAGCTCTTAATAAATTTTGTCTTTTAGTTATCTCTCCTAAAACCTGTTCCACCATCCATTTATTCAATCCCCCAAGATAGGTGATGCGTTGTTTTCCTTCCGTCCTTCTTGACTTCATTCTGTCCTGTGAGTATCAAATTTTCGAAGCCCTCCTTCCTCATTGTGTATCCGAGAAATTTCAACTGTCTCTATCTGATGTTAAATATAAGCGTCCTTTTTGAATTCATTTTCTCTAAAACTTCTTCCTTACTCACATGTTCGGTCCATGGTATTCTCAGCACCCTTCTGTAGAACCATATTTCTGTTGCTTCAAGTCTCTTCTTCAATTGTGAGAAGATTGTCCAGCATTCACTGCCATATAGGAGGACAAGTATCATTTAACAGTGCGGCACTCTTTTCTTTTTTTCTGAGGATTTTTTTCTGTTTCTTAATACTTTGCTTAGCTTTTGAAAGGCATCTTTCGCTATTCCAATTCACCTTCGGATTTCAGTTGTCGCCCTTTTCGTCCTCTGTTAAAACAATTCCCAGATATATAAATTGTTATATTTGTCTTATTTTGGTATCTTCTATTTGTAATTTGCATTTTAGGAAGTTTCTTTTTGCTAATAACCATACATTCTGTCTTCTTGCAATTGGGGTTTAGTCCTTTCTTCTCGCTTTCCTTCTGTAGGAGTTCTTGCAGTTTCCTTTCTGCATATCTAACGTTAAGATTGTCACCGCCAATAATGAATTCTGGTAAGACTTCTTAATCTCTCTAAATCGCTTCACTGTATAGGTTGAATAAGTCCGGCGAGCACACACATCCTTGTCTTACACACCTTTCTACTGTCATTTCTTTTCTTTTTTTTTTTTTTGAAAATCGACATGGCACTCAGCGTGAAAGCTGGGGTCTCATGTGATAAGTACTGACACCAAAAATGAAACGGTTAGAAAAAGCTGAAATTTCTTGGACACGTAATGAGGAAAGGAGGCTTGGAAAATGTGACCCTCACGGGACATGACAGAATATAGACTGGGAGGGAAGGTGAAAGGAAAGATATCATGTTATTAGGTTTCAGCTTGATATATGTGCTGTCGACACAACTATTTATTCCTGTCTAGTAACAGTAATACTAAGTCTGATTAGTTTAGTCTATTAATGTCAAATAGGCATCTGATCTAAAAAAAAAAAAAAAAAAAAAAAGACCTACAATCTGTTGTTAACTGGAGCAAGAAATGACTTGTTAATTTTAACGCCTCCAGAACAAAACCGTTCTCTTTTAATCCTCTGAGAAAATCCTTTTTGCCATTCCTCAGTATGGCTGATGCTAACCTTCAGAGGAGTGACTCGTTGTGCCTTTTCTGTCTAACGTTTCCCGCTGAAGTGGAAACATTATAGAGAATTAATTGCTAGGTCTGCTGCTACGAAAGTTGGTTCACTGTGTCTGGCGAGACATTTTTTTCTCGTCTGAATTTGTTTTACATATCTATAAGTCCACCATTCGTCCATGTTTTTAATATTGCTACCACAAATGATCTGGTTCTTCCGTTTTATAATTAGAGATATTTGATAAAATACAAAGAAGAATCTGCAATGTTATCAGTTCTGACCTGGCATCTCGGCTTTAGTCACTTTCCCACCGCCGTAACGTAGCTTCCTTCTGCCTTTTCAATAAACACTTTCAGGGTAATTATTCTAATGAACTTCCCTCTATTGTGACAATGAATTTAAGCGCAGTACTCGATTGGTGGTAAGGTCACATTCATGTTATAGTTGAAACGGCTAGATGTAAATGTTTTACGCTAACAGTTTCATTTTTGGCACTTCTCGTTTGTGGAAATCTCTTCTGGCTTCTTGCTTTCCAGACAACTTTTCATCATATTTTAAATGCAATGCCAAACACTATCTTTTGTTTTCTTAATTATTTCTTTTATTTCTCTCTCTCCTTAATAATGATTTTGTCATATTCTCCCACACTCAGAAACCCCTTGCGTCTTAGTGGCTTTATTGCTGTGTTTGGGATGAAATGATTGAACACAATTCTAAGAGTCACAAAGACAAAGAGTCATGGACGGAATATTTGATCAACGCGGTCACATAATGAGAAAAGATGGTTTGGAAAATGTGACACTCGCAGGTCATGTTGATGATAGGCTGAGGGAAACAGTGAGTAATCCAAGAGTTAAATGTAAATGGATGGCAGAATATGAATTTGGGGGAAAATTAAGAAGACATATATTGCTTAGAACTGCGAAACTTAGAAAGTTGTGGAGATCCATGAATGCCCACATCTTGATACGTCCTGGGTAAGACGATAAACTACATCCGGCAGCAAGACCTTTGATCAGGAGGTTTTGCGAAGCGTGGAACCATCACATAATTGCTGCTCTTCCCAGGTCCACCCTGACCCTGGGTGGTAGCACCTGCTAGAGTCACAGCTATGGGCATATAGTTACCCCCGCCCAAGGGATTTAAAAACTATGAAAGTATAAACATAGGTGTTAATACCAGTAATATTTTTTTTGAAAAAATTATTACCGGCAATACATTTTTGAAGAAAAAAACAAATATTACCGGCAATACATTTTTGAAGAAAAATTATTACCAGCAATAAATATCTGAAAAAAATATTACCAGCAATAAAAATCTTGTCGGCATTAAATAACCCATTGAGACCGATATGTTGTAAACCAAACCAAACAAAACCAATCCTCGTCTTGAAGGGACAGGGCCCAGAGAAGAACTAGGTGTCAGCTATGCACAAATAATTACCCCCCAAAGGAATCAAAATATAATAGAAGTGTAAAAATAGGTTTTAATACCAGCAAAAGTTTTTGGGAAAAATTCTTACCGGCAATACATTTTGAAAAAAATATTATCGGCAATACATTTTTGAAGAAAAAAAAAATATTACCAGCAATAAAAAATCTTGTCGGCATTAAATAACCCATTGAGGTTGATATGGCGTAAAACAAAATAAACCAAATCAAACCAAACCGGAAGCCACATCACGTCTGTGAAAAAGAGACTGAAGTCGAGACACTTTGTATAAAAGAGGAATTGCTGCCAGAAAACATATATATATATATATATATATATATATATATATAAAAGAAAAACAGACCACTTTAAGGTTCCATTATAATAATTTATTTCACCAGAGCCCTTTTAAGGGACGCTGGATAATCAGATAACACTTCCAATGGAAACTTAAAGTGGTCTGTTTTTCTTTAAATTATTATCTCTGGATTTACATTGAGCTCTCAGGATTTCATCCTCCTTGGGACTACCCATACGAATTACCAAGTTTTTCATTATATATATATATATATATATATATATATATATATATATATATATATATATATTTATCTTATGCACGGTGATTCCTTTCCTGATGAGACATTTAAAAAAGGTCTTCCCTTTTTTTGACGTTGAAATAAAAATGAACAATTTTGTAGTGGATATGTGCATGTTCTAATGTAACAATGCATAAGATAAATAAACATTTACTGCTCTGCTTTGTGTATTGAGCACTATTTTTAAATTAATGTTTTTAAACACTGTAATCCTACTGTTCTTTCTCTTACACTTTGATATATATATATATATATATATATATATATATATATATATATATATATATATATATATATAATAATAAAAAAGGCTTAAACACTAATACTCCATGGTCATAATTTATTCCATTGGAATCGTAAATACATATATATATATATATGTATGTATGTATGTATGTATTGTTCATTTTATTCTTAGGTGCCATTAAATAACTCATTGAGGTTGATATGCCGTAAAATAAACCAAACCACGTCTTGAAGAGACAGGGCCCAGACAAGAACTGGGTACCCCATTACTGTGGCCTTGTGCCATCCGAACCCAAACGTAACAATTCTTCGGGCTACTATTCCGTAAGCAACTGTTGTTTACTTTCAGGAAAGGTCAACAGAAATGTTTAAGAGAAGCCACCCACATATCGATTTCTTAGATTAAACTTCTTCTCTAAAATTTCAAGCGGTAGGATTCTCCTAACACTTATACTGCTTTGGTTTCAGGTTTTCACTTATTTTCAAGTATTACTTTCGACAGGCCCGAAAACAGACACGTCCGCTGGGTTGTGGGTAGACTAGGGTTGGGTAAGGAGGTCATTTGTTTCGCCCTTCCCTCACCGGATCAACAGGTCATTCGAACTTGTTTATACTTAGAATCAGTAAAGAATAACATTGAGACATATCGCTTTATGTAAGTCCAAAACTTTGTTTCACACACACACACACACACACACACACACACACACACACACACACACACACATATATGAGTGTGTGCCGAGTGTAACACCAAAACTGTCCAATTCGTGTAAACAGCACGCGATAATTGTCCATCCCACAAAATGTTTAATATCTAATAAACTACTAAACTAATTAAGTTTCTTTCTTTTACAGGTTTTTAGGTATGATGTTAAGCCGTCTTGACTTCATTTGTCGTAAGAATGACAGAAAAAAACCTCATATAGAGTGTGTGGCTGCAGAAGGGGACTATTTCGTAGGAGATTAAATGCCGAATTGATATGTGTTGTAGTTTTTTTATAGCACCAAAACATCGTAGATAGATAGATTTGAACTGTTAGATTGGCAACTACGTGTCATCTTGTTACATTTTTTTCAGAATTAAATGCAATGTCGATCGTTTTCTTCTGCTTCCTCGATCCCTCTTCTAAAAACACTAAACTAATTGAGTTTCTTTTGCCCAGGTTTTCAGGCAAGACGTCTAGCCATCTTGACACCATTTGTTGTCAGAATCATTGAAAAACCCTTTGAGTAATTCAGCTTGAAAGAGAATAGGTTAAAATCGTTTGGTGTCTGCCCCATTATATCTTCTCAACTGAGCAATGGTGAGAGGAAAAAACACATTCAAGTCTTCAGTAATGGTAGCAACATTCATACTCTGGCTTCCATCTTCAAAGTCCATTCAAGAACAATTAAGGGAATATTGAATTAGTTTTTTAAAAAAAGTAAAAAGTAGAGAGGAAAATGGGATGAGGATGTCACAACAGCAAGAGGGATCATCTTTTCAACTTAGAGCTAAAGATATTCTTCTTGTTAAAAATAGAGCCCAATAGTGCTATAAAAACCTCGAAAGAATTCCAGTAAGATAACTTTAATCATTTCTAAGATACAACGGAAATTTTGCTCTCACACGATTTGAACAATTTTGATGTTACATGGTATATATATATATATGTATGCATGTATTAATATACACACACACATATATATATATATATATTTATATATGTATGTATGTATTAATATTACACACACACACACACACACACACACACACACACACACACACACACACACACACACACACACACACACATATATATATATATATATATATATATATATATATATATATATATATATATATATATATATATATATATATTATATATTATATTATATATATATATGTATGTATTAATATATATATATATATGTATTAATTATACTTATTATAAAACCCCGGTTGTGTGTGTGTCTGTTCGTTTATATATGGGATCGGATTTCCTACATTTTTCAACCGATTTCAACAAAACTTCACATTTTTGGCAGGTAGTGTTTCTTATTGTCTTGCACTTTTTTTCTTTATTTTTACATTCAGAATGCTTTAAAAATTCCATTTACAAGACAATTGTTTATAATAAAATTCTATTCAATCGATAGACTCATAACGATTGAAAACAATGTTTTTGTTTGAGTTTGGGTTTAACCAATTCGTGAAAAAAACAAAAATAAAACAAAACAAAACACTAATTAAGACATGCGTGTCCGTCAACCTTAAACAATAATCTTTGTCAATTTTATTTTTCAGTTTTTGTGATGGTCGATACTTGATCTATCTCTTACTGTTACATCCCCGGGCAACGCCGGGCTCTACTGCTAGTATTATATATATATATATATATGAATGTATTAATATATATATATATATATATATATTAATATTATATATATAATATATATATAATATATATATAAATAATATATATATAATATATAAATATTATATATATAAATAATATATATATAAATATTATATATATATAAATATTATGTATATATATATATATATATATATGTATATTAATTGTAGTAACGTAACATTTTTATGAACGAGGACGTATTTTCAAATTTGTGAGAAAAGCTTTTCGTGTCGTAACGTTATTTTGTTTTGTTTACTTTTTTACTCTTGATTCGGAATAATCAATTTCTTCCTTTATTATTTATCTTTCAAATATTTTAACAACAACAATAAGAATAATGTTCTCATATATGCGATAGTAATTTTATACTTTTCTTGTTTATTGTTTGGTTTCTAAAGTAATAATAATAATGTAGTATATTTGATGAGGAACTGTTTAATCCGACATAAGCGTAAAATAAATATGTCTGTCTATGCGTACCTATGTTTCGCTGTGTGTACCTCTGATGGTTGCACCTTGTCGTGGTAGAGGGTCTTGCGTATTTCATTGATTCTGAGAGCGATTCATTCGGGCCTCCTAAAATCTTGCTTGGACCACCTTTGGCGGTAAGTTCGAAGTACTCAGACTCCAAAGACTCCAACGGTGAAACAGGCAGATTATGATTATAACAGATCTCAACAGTTGAACCAGCGAATGGAGAGGGCTACGCATCACGGACATACTACAGAAAGCGCCACTAGAAAGTATAACAATCAGTGACTGTCCGTTGCAGTTTCATCACTGGATTCTGCATGACTCATTCCATATATGCTGCAGAGGAAGGTCATGAAATCAAGTGGGGGGGGGGGTCACTTCCTGGCAAGTTGGGGTCCACATTAAACAAATTCACGCCATCTTCTACTCTGATTTTCTTTCACCTCCAACCAACTCTTGGAAATCTAAACGGCGATAGGGAATGGATAACAGGATCAGGTGTTGGCGGAACTGGATGCTTCTAGTCCGTTGGCGACGAATTTAGTCATCAACGCCGTCATCATAAAGGAAGCGATCAGCAAAGAGGAAATTAACTTTTTGGATACGAGATGAAGCCGACATCGACGACGCTGATATAAAAAAAAAGGTTGTTTCATTATTGTTTGGTGCTCGCGTAAGATATATTGGTTTATGGCCATATAGCGTGAAAACACCGCTTCCCGTACGATCACCGGAGTTAAGCAACCTCGAACCTGGTCAATATTTAGGTCATTACCTAGATGGGTGAGTAATCGGGAAAACCAAGCTTGGATGTGCGGGCGGTGTAACAGATAACAGCTCGGATTTGGTAATCGGAGAGCCGAGTTCCATTTCCAGAAGTGTTCATTATATTTCTTACGCGCAATGTATATATATATATATATATATATATATATATATATATATATATATATATATATATATATATATATATATATAAAACAGTTATTGGTCAGATTTGAATTAGACCAGAAAAAAGTTGTATTAAAAAGTGCTCAATACACGTATAAAGAAAATAAAAATTTAACATGCAGAGCTTTCAAATTTTAATAAAATTAGATCATCAGATCCTTGGTTTCGGTATTGAAGGGTTGAAATCAAATTAACGTGATTGGCTGATATCCTAATCTTTTTTAATATATATATATATATATATATATATATATATATATATATATATATATATATATATATGTGTGTGTGTGTGTGTGTGTGTGTGTGTGTGTGTGTGTGTGTGTGTGTGTGTGTGTGTATCAGTGGACATTAGTGGACATTTTGAGTCAGTCGACACAGTACTTTCTGAGCGACTGTTCGGTTGAACTCTCTGTCTACGGACGGAGAGGAACCCGAAGGAGGCTACGCCGAAGGGCGGAGTCTCCTTCGGGGAGGTAAAACCGGCCCTGAACCCGTTTATACGGGTTCAATGGGCATATTTTTTGCCGAGCCCACGGGCTCGGAATGCCCACGTTAAAAAGGCTTTGTGCCACATGACGCCCTCGTGGGGGGGGGTGACTGAATATTATCAGTGGACATTAGAATCAACATCCAGAGGCAGCAGTCTGTTTCAGGCTTAAAGGCAATCGTCAGACCAGACGATTTAAGCATGCAACAGAATCTCGCCTTTGTGTGTTGACTTCCATGTCCCCTTTCATAGTCATATACGCTCTATCACTGATATTGAGCACTTTAACTCATAAATAAAGCATAACTTAAAACTATATACATATATATATGTTAAGAAAGAGAAAGAACAGATGGAGTTAGAATCCACAGTTCTTAGCGCCTGATGAAGGACCATTAAATTTCCGAAACGTGAAATTTTTTGTGTAGCGATGTAAAAATGTTTTTATTGTAATCTATTATAATAAAAACATATTTTAATAAGATTATATATATATATATATATATATATATATATATATATATATATATATATATATATATATATATATATATATATATATATATACATATATATATATATATAAATATATTAATATATATATATATATATATATATATATATACTTGTAGACATGTGCTTTAACTGGTCTTTATAATAATTTTGACCCTCCTCTAATTGTTTTCTGTTTTTTAGATAAACGACCTTGAACAAAATCTGACCTTATCTCCCCTGTCAGGTGTGTGTGTGTAGCAGTAATGGCAGTAGTCGGAGAAACTTTAATTCTAGTTGTAGTAGGGGGTTGAATTGGTCTCATGTTCAACTTGACAAATGCTGCGTGACATAGGTAATTAAGTACATGTCACGTTTATAAAATATACTTACGTCGAATACTTTGAATGCCATCGCCATATCTTATTGTCAGGTTTTTTATTTAGCGAATTGAAGCGTGTTCTAATTTTAGCCAATGTCATGCCAGAGCGTTTACGTGTTTTGAACGCGGCAAGAAGAGTAATGTAGACCCTTGTTGACTGGCATAACGTGGCGTTGATATGGATCAAGATTTTCGTATGTGGGCTCGATTTTTAGGTGATTTTTTTTTATCCCTGTGTATCCTGTAAGAGGATGGGCGACTCATGTCTAAATGGAAGAAGAAGAAGAAGAAGAAGAAGAAGAAGAAGAAGAAGAAGAAAGAAGTTTGTTTGTTCTTACGTCATATCAACCTTAATGGGTCATTTAATGCCGAAAACTTTTCCCCCAAGGTAATATTCTTGTTTTGTCAAAAATCTATTTCTGGTAATAATTTATCCGCACAAAAATGTATAGCTGGTATTAAAACCTCTTTTTACACTTTCATATTGCTTTTTACCTCAGTTTCAGGGTTAACTATTTGACCATAGCTGGGACCCTAACAGGTGCTACCACTCCGGGTTAGAGTAGACCTGGGAACACCAGCAATTAAGAGGTGGCTCCACGCTCCTCAAAACCTCCTGATCAGAGGACGTAGTTTATCGTCTTACCCAGGACGGGAAGAAGAAATGATGATGATAATAATAATAATAAAAATGATGATGATGATGATGATGATGATGATGAAGATAAAGAAAAGATGGGACAGAAAAATAAATTGAAGAAGTCAAGGGAGAAAGAGTGGAAGAAAAGAAAGAATGAAAGAAATATGAAAACTGATAAAAGGAAGTGACGCTAAGAAAGAAGAAACGTTGAAAAAAGAAGAAATCTTTGATGAGAAAGAATAAAAAGTGAAAGAAGAAGACATGGAATTCCTTTCTTTCTTTCTTTCTTCACAGAAACTTTTCTTCCCATCATCCTTTCTTCACAGAGACTTTTCATTCTTTTATTCTTCAGGGAGACCTGTCTTTCTTTCTTTCTTTCTTTCTTTCTTCACATAAACTTTTCTTTCATTCTTTCTTTCTTCACAGAGACTTTTCATTCTTTCATTCTTCAGGGAGACCTTTCTTTCTTTCTTTCTTTCTTTCTTTCTTCACAGAGACTTTTCTTTCCTTCTTTCTTTGCAGAAACAATTCTTTCTTTCTTTCTTTACAGAGACATTTCTTTTTTCTTCTAACAGCTTTTCAGTTTTCGTTTTTCCACTTCTATTTTTTCTTTCTTTCTTTTCAAAGACTCTTGTCTCTTGCTGTTCTTTCTTTCTTTCTTTCTTTCTTTCTTTCTTTCTTTCTTTCTGTTACCTCTACAGAAAACAACTTATGACATATCTTGGGCCTCTGTGTCATGGTCGAATACACACTGAAATATGTTGCACTCAAGGTTGAGGCTTCACACGAAACGACTATCATTTGCCTGAAGGTAGAACCTGCTCTTATCACTGAACCCAACAAAACGCCATTCGATATCCCAGGTGACACTCTCGCGACACCCTGGATACGTGCACGATGATTTTGTGACGTAAATGGAAAAGACCGTATTGACACTCCTGGTGACATATTGGCTCTGATCTGTGCAGTGGACGCCGTGTGGTCTGCTTTTGCTGTCCTTACAATTAGTCGATATTAGGTAGTGCCTGTATCACGTAGCCGTCTAGAACCAGGTCTACGAATATCTGAATGTCCTTTTGACCAACACATATGGCCAACATTTATGCCCCCCCACCCACCTCAATACCTCCTCAAGTGCAGCAACTCTCCGAAATGACCGACCGGCTTCTCGATGACACAGAGTTCGAGTCCTACTTTCGAACGGTTCTAACTAAGTGAACAGTGAATAGACTGAGCGCTAGTTCATACGATACATACTAGTCATGTAATACTCTTCTGGTGTATTTACGGTTTAATATACGATATATCTGTAAACCTAGTTTTTGTTATTACTTAACCATTTACTTGGTCATAACAACTTATTTATTCACTGGTCACTCAACCTTCTCTCTTACTAAAGTTATAGTAGGCGGAAGAGTCTAACATAGACTCTCAGAGGGAAGACACCACAACAGATAAATTTTGTTAAATAAATATATTTGTTGTCTTTATTTTTTGTGTATTCAGTGTATTGTATTGAACAAAATGGTTAACCGGCAAGCGCTAGTCATTCTCTCAGTTATCCGGCCTTCTGGGAAAAAAAGTTTGGTGAGCCCTGACCTAAATGAATTGATTTGTGATTTACATACCATCCTTGCCAAAGAGATGGGATTTAAATGAATGAAGCCCCTACATCTTCACGTCCCCCGTAATAAAGAAAGAAAGTGAACCTTTGTTTTTTTTTTATCCAGGGTAAGAGGAAACGAAGACACGGAGTGATTTGGTCAATTGATATTCATTCTCCATTTTCAATAGATATTCGGATTCATAGCTTATTTTATTACGAAAGCGTCTGTGTACATGTGTGTTTGTGTGTGTGTGTGTGTGGAAGGAGAGAGAGATACAGAGATGGACAGAGACGGAGATAAAGACAGAGGCAGAAAGAAAGAGCAGGGCTGGAGAACATGAGAGAAAGACGAGTGGACAGGAAAGGAGAAGAAGAAGAGAGTAAAACTGAGCATGAGAGAGAGAGAGAGAGAGAGAGAGAGAGAGAGACAGAAAGAGGAGGGTAAAGCGGTGGAGAAAGAGAATGGGGAGAAAACAGGACAGAAGAGAAGGAGGAGACTAAGAAAACAGAAATGGTTGGGTAAGTGTAGTTATTCTGCCGGTTAGGGTTCGAACGTGACTAAAATCGAGTTATCAAATTTTACAGTTCATGGTGGCATGGTCTTCATCTACGCTGCAGTTCCAAATAGACCGACCAAAATAATTATTCTTATTTTATTAATTATTATTTTCGAAAAAAATCCATAGGAGAAAGCATTATTCCAACCACCCCTTTTATTAAATCTTCAGGAAATGTCCCTCCAGCCGTTAATTTAGGCTGTCGGCATTCTAGGGCATTTAATTACGGAAAATTATGTATTGGCCATAACTTTCATTTTACAAATGTCACCCTAATCAAAAAAGAACATCATTCTTTATGCCGAAAGTACTTCGAGGGATTACTCATAAATATTATACCACTTATAAACACATGTCAATTGAATCCATTCTTAATATAACTTATGGAAAATTATACATACATACATATATATATATATATATATATATATATATATATATATATATATATATATATATATATATATATATATATATATTATTAATGGAAATCTTATTAGTATAAGATACTATACTCGCTCAGAAAACCTTCGGTGTATTGATTTGCAAATAAACAAGCCAACGCCAAAAAGGAAAAAAAGGTATATAAAAAAGAAAGAACCAAGGACATGTACGTTAACCGAAAATAATCGTCCAGTATACGAGTTCAAGCCCCAAAGAAAAAAACCCGATGCGAGTATCCAAAATAACTAAATAAAGTGCTCAATACAATGAGTAGAGCAGACCTAGTTAAACCTAGAGGCCTTCCCTAACGATCAGCTTAGGTGAAACCTTGCTAGGTTTAACTGACTAATATATATATATATATATATATATATATATATATATATATTTCTTTGGACTCTGATCTTTGATTTTGGTCGATTATTTTGCCAAAATTACATGTTCCTAGTTCTTTCTTTTTTTATTCCTTATTTTTCCTTCGGTATTGGTTTGTTAATTTACAAGACAAAACACCTAAGATTTTTCCGGACGAGTATACTTAATTATATTTATATTATATATATATATATATATATATATATATATATATATATATATATATATATATATATATATATTTATTGTCCTCATCTTTGTCGCCATATTTATTACATATTATAAATATGGCGACAAAGATGAGGACAATAGTCCGAATAATGTAAACAGAGTAAAGACATCTTAGCTAAAACAATTTAACCACAAACACCATTTTCTGCGTGGATAGCATCAACAAAACCATTTCACCGTAATAATAATAATAATAATAATAATAATAATAATAATAATAATAATAATAATACCATGAATGTAAATGGCTACATATTATAAATATGCCGACAAAGATGAGGACAATAGTCCGAATAATGTAAATAGTGTACATAATACCTCATCTCATATATATATATATATATATATATATATATATTTATTAAAAGATTTTTTTTTCTGTTTAACGTTCTTTTTTATAGATACAAGTATTTAAGTAAATGCTCTGTTTATAATAAACAGTATTAAATAACATTTACCTAATATTAATTTATTTAATACTGTTTATTATAAACAGAGCATTTACTTAAATACTTGTATCTATAAAAAGAACGTTGAACATAAAAAAAAATGTCTTTTTAATAAATAAATTGTCGGACTTTGTTCATTTCTTAATATATATATATATATATATATATAGTTAGATTGATGTGAGTTTGTGTCCCTGGGTTTCACGCTCTCTGCGATCGTAAAACAAACTGATTAATTTTTTTGAAATTTTGGATTTGTTTATGGTTGCGTACGTCAGTGTTTTATGGTAGTGGCGGGAAAATTGTCGCCCGGACACCACTCATACGTACGCAAACATACATACACACACATTCACTCATTAACGTACGCAGACAAACATACACGCACGTTCACGTATTGCAGCTCACACAAACATAAACATATATGAACAGTGTTGGACGATATATATATACAGTGTAACCCGGATAAAAGAGACCCGGATATAAGAGAAACCCGGATATAAGAGAGATTTTCTCTGGTAAGATGCAAGCTCCATTCTAGCAACTTCTTCCCACGAACTGCTGCTTTGTGGAACCGGCTCCTGAGAGATGCTTGCTTGATCACTACAATCTTAACGCTAAACGTTGTCTTCCCTACATATTTGCATAAACTGTACTTCTTAATCTGTAATACTCTACTTCGAGTGGCTTTCTGCTCATGTAGAAGGTAAACATTATTGTAAAAAACAGAACTCTTTTATTGCAACCACTCCGTCTATTTGAATGTCAGATGGAGTCGTGAAATTCGGCAAAATCTTGTACTTGTAAAATCACTACCATTTTGCTTCTCCCTCATGTATTTTCCTTTCACCGTTACCATTTTTATACCTCTCTATTTCCCTTTCCTCTATAATTCATTTCCTCTCTACCTCTCTTTCTCTCTCGATTTCTTTTTCTCTTATATTTTTTTTATTCCTCTTCATTTCTTTCCCTTTCCAATCGTTTTTTTCTCTTTCACTCTCTTGTTCCTCTTTCTCTTTTCCTTTTCCAAATGTCTTTATCTTTTCTTGCTCTCTTTCCATTTTCTGTTTCTTTTCTTTAATGATTTCTTCTCCCCTTTATCTCAACACTCGATTTTCACTCTTTCTTCCTCTTTTCTATTTTGATTTCTCTTTCCATCTCCCTCTTCTATAATTTCCCTCTACTTTGTTTTCTTTCTTTCTTTCTTTCTTTCTTTCTTTCTTTCTTTCTTTCTTTCTTTCTTTCTTTCTTCCCATCTATTTGTTTTCTTTCTTTCTTTCTTTCTTTCTTTCTCTCTTTCCTTCTTTCTTTCCATCTTTGTTTTTTTCCTTCTTTCTTTCTTTTCCGAGTTTATTTTTGGCGGGTAAAATTAGTGAATTTCACAATGTTCTGTTGCGAATTGGCATCTTGATTATTGGTGCTGGAAACGAACCCATTGAACCAAATTCGAATGACGACAGAAACTTTACACGGACATTTAGTAATGTCTGCGTTCCTTCCCATCGCTTGACAGCCACACAAAATGCGGCATCACTGGCATTGGGTTGTTAAAGTCGACACACCATTCTCAGGATCTATCCAGGTCGAAGCAGGTAAAAGTTACAACGCTCATAGTCAACCATTAACAAATTCGAATCCACATACCCAACGGGTGGACGATTCCCATGAACGAAATAAATAAGGAAGGAAAAAATGTGGATATGATGTGCGGTGGGTCATCAGTACTTTCAATCGGGGGAGGGAGCAAATAAGGGTGGGGGGAGGCATATACCGATTTTCAAAGTCGGGTGGGAAGAGGGGATAATAAATTATGACAGCTAAACCCGATCGCCCCACCCTCAAAAGCCAAAAGTTTCTACATGTTTGAAATCTCAGAGGGGCCTTAAAGCGGAATGTCAGTGTGCAGCTGGAAGTGAACCTCTTCAGGGTGTCAAGGGGTAGGTATACTTTTTCATCATACTTGACAGAAAAGCACTTAAAACGTATTAAATAAGCAAGCAAGAAAGAAAAAAGAAAGAAAGAAGACAGAGAGAGAAGAGGAAGTGGAAGAATGAAAAAGAAATACAAGGAGAAAGAGAGTGGGACAGATAAAAAGGAGGGAAATGGGGGAAAAAGAAAGAAAGAAAGAAAGAATAGATAGTGAACAAGCATGATTGTCTGTTAGAAAGAAAGAGAAATAGATACAGGAGAAAGAAAGAAAGAAAGAAGAGTTTGGAGAAGACAAAAAGAAAGAGGTGAACGGAGTGAGGAACGGTGAAAAGAGAGAGTGACAGAATAAAATATGGGGTGGAAGTAAAAACAGGGTGAGAGAGATAAAAAGGAGGGAACAGAGAGAAGAAATAAAGAAAGAAAGAAAGAAAGAAAGAAAGAAAGAAAGAAAGAAGACAGAGAAGAAAAAAGAGAAGTGAAAGGAGTGAGAAAAGAGGAAGTGGCAGAATAAAAGAGAAGATAGCGAGAGAAAATGAAATAAAGAGATAAAAAGAGAGGAACGCGGGCATTAAAGAAAGAAAGAAAGAAAGAAAGAAAGAAAGAAAGAAAGAAAGAAAGAAAGAAGGAAAAAAGAAAGAAATAAGAAATTGGAAGGGAGGAAGGGGAGAAAAAAGAGTCCGGCTATAAAAGAGAAGATAAAAAGGGATAGTAAGATTACGAGAATAGCGGAGATAAAAATCAAGAAAGAAAGAAAGAAAGAAAGAAAGAAAGAAAGAATAAAGTAGAGGGTGATAGAAAAATGATAGGACAGGAAGATGGAGAAAGAGAGAAAAAGAGAAAAAAGAAACAGAGTGAAAAGATGGCGTCTAGATAACACAGAGAAGAGAGATAGATAGAGAAGGAGAAGGAGACGAAGAAGAAGAAGAAGAGAGAAAGGAAAGATAACGCTAAGAAGATATAGGAACAGAGATAGAACGAAAGAAAAATGAGGGATAGAGAGGAAGACAACAGAAGAGAGAAAGAGAGAAAGAGGAATAAAAAATGTACAAGGAAAAGTAACTGAGTGAGAGGGGAGAGTGGAAAGGGATTAGAGAGAAAAGAGAAATAGAGACGTATCAAAAGAACTCTAATGGTGAAAGGCAAGAGAGAAAAGAATATGATAGAGAGAGGGTGATATACAGTGAGACAGTGATAAGGACAGAAAGGGAGAGGAGAAGAAAGGAAAGGGTAGAGACAGAGGAGGATAAAGTAAAAAAGAGGGAGAAAGAAGGCTAAAATGAAAGGCAAGAGAAGACAGAAAGAAAGGAAGAGAGAAAAGAGGAAGTAAGAGAGGGAAAACAAACCACGATGTGAGAGCTCAAGGGTCAATTTCGACAGGATCACATTCCCAAATTTAATTGGCAATGAACAGTGACTCACTGAAGGAAGAATTAGCCTCGTGTGCACTTCAGCTGTTACGAAACATGGAGTTTAACCATCCAATGAGATTCGGTTTTAGGAAGAAAAAAAATCTTTAAGTTAATGTTTTTGTCTTTTTTTTCTTCAATTAATTTCGACCGACTAAGTCATTATCAGGAACTAAATTCCAGTATCATTGACAAATGTTTTCTTAACTAAATCCTTGCGGAAATACCTTCCATCTGAAAACAATGCTGTTTATAAAGTCTCGTATCCTTTGAGATTTCGCGTCCCTACATTGGTCACACATGCACCACGCTCTCTCGTAGCTTGACTTGTCACTTATCGAAAATTATTGCAATTCGTGCAGACATCGACCATCACATAAAAAAGACAACTATTAAGTTTATTTGGTTCACCACCGTTCAAATCTGGTACTGAACTGACAATTTTTTGGGTCTGGTCACTTGATCTAACCAACGCCTTTATCCACTGGGCTATATGTCCTTGAGAGAATTGAGTTAAAGGGAAATAACTGAAAAATACGGAAGATGCATGGCACGTGGAACTAGAACAATCTACCTCGCTTGATGAAATAAAGGCTTCGGTTCGAAATTCCAATGACCCGAAGAAAGCCAGAGCACACAACGGCCGGAACGTTGTGAACATGGCAATCAAAATGAGGATAACAGTCCGAGTAATGTAAATTCTCATGGCCAGTTTAAAAATAACCCTATAAAATAAGTAACACACTCTCTCGTAGGCTGACTTGGCACTTAGCAAAAATTATTGCAATTCGTGTACACATCGATCAACATATCACAAACAGTCAGAAACTTATATTGCGTGAATGTTATTTATATTTTATTTTTTTAAAGTTGTTTTTGTCTTTTTTCTTCAACTAATTTTGACCGTTTCAGTCATTACCAGGAAGTAAATTCTAAAAAATTCCAATATCGTTGATAAATCCTGGCAGAAATCCCTACCATATGAAAACAAAGCTGCTTATGAATTCTCGTATCATTTGAGAGATTGCGTCCCTATATCAATAATCAGAAAACAGTATTTAATTATTACATTGGTCACACAAGCACCACACTCTCTCGTAGCTTGACTTGTCACTTATCGAAAATTATTGCAATTTGTGCAGACATCGATCATCACATAAAAAAACATCTATTAAGTTTATTTGGTTCACCACTGTTGTAACCTGGTACTTGAAGCAGACTCATAGTGATCTGACATGAGAAACGTAATGGCGAGAATAAAAGTGATGTAATGGAATAGCCAGTTACCCCCATAGGTG
>CAHIKZ030000632.1:350000-352500 GCA_903632075.3 Acanthosepion pharaonis
CGAACGCTTCCGTCTCGCCGAAAGAATTAGAAACACAATATAGTTGACACGTTGCCAGTATTAAACGACAAAAATGGCTCAGGTAAGACGCTGTGTTGTCAATAATACTACGTTTGTTGATAGACGGTGATGAAACCCCAAGGGGTGTGGTTTAAGCCTTATAGTGTAGACTGATGGGTTGAGCGGCACCAACATTTAATTGAGAAGTGATATGATCCTTTGGTGTCAGTAACTGGTGACCCCATATTTACATCACCTGTGGGAACACTCATTTCCGCATGTCATTGATGACTGTCTGATTTTCATACATTCTTAGTTTAAAGTATAGCAGTGGCAAAGTGTGACCTGGATCCAGGGCATGCAGTCACGAATATTTTGTCACATACAGCCTACCGTAATATTTCGTCACTTATTGTTTGTCTGCCAACAACTATACAAACTACTTGTTACTTCAACGGCTGCGTAAGAAATTGATCTCTCACCTTCGTAAAAATGTTTTTTTTTTCGGTGTTTTTTTAAAAGAAAAATAAAGTAATTTTGGTTTAATCTTGTCCACAATTCATCAAATTAACATTTTGTTTTACGTCAAAATTACGAATTTTCCCTTTCAAGTCATCAATCAACGTCATTTACTGAAACCTGTCGTCAAGCGATAAGAAACTTCTTAAAACATTTTTCAAAAATTAAAATAAAAATCTCTAAGTCTCGTTTAAACAAAAACTGTTAATTTGATGAATTGGCAACAAGATTAAACCAAAATTACTTTTTCTTAAAAACAGTGAAAAACAACTTTTTGCTTGCTCATTTTCTTAAGCAGCCGTTGAAGTATCAAGTAGCTTCTAGAGTTGTTGATAGACAAACAGTAAGTGACGTA
Source organism: Acanthosepion pharaonis (assembly GCA_903632075.3). Taxonomy (NCBI): domain Eukaryota; kingdom Metazoa; phylum Mollusca; class Cephalopoda; order Sepiida; family Sepiidae; genus Acanthosepion; species Acanthosepion pharaonis. The sequence continues at coordinate 350,875 of CAHIKZ030000632.1, forward strand.
ACATTTTTGGAGGCCGTATATGACAATATTCGCGACTGCATATCCTGCATCCAAGTCACACTTCGAGTACTGAAGTATAGGCCAAAATCTTGGGGCCAGATTCTGGATTCATCCTTCTTTGGTTTAATTAAATCCTGCTAAACTAGGATGGTAAAATCCTTAGTGCATGGCGTCCGATTTTTAGAGACGTTGGTACCTAAAATTTAAAATCTGCCAGCCCTAAGATTATCATTAGACAATAAGGAAGAGTAGGTAAAAAGAGTTAACATTTCCAGAATACTTTATGGAATCATCGGTTAATTTCGTTGTTATTATAAAGGATTATATGATTAAAACTATTCTGTTCCCGAAGTGAGCTAGTAATAAAGCTAGAAACCTTCAATTGTTAAGTGATAATTCGAAATCCAGAAGTGGCCCAGCAATTTCAGTCTATAGTATATATTTTCTACTTTTTCTCTAGAACAAAAACAAAACCAAAAACTAAAGTTGTTGGCAACCTGGAAACATATTGCTCATCATTCTGGCCTCAAATAATAATTCTACAGTCAAACGAGCTTAAATACTTTAGCTGCCACAGCTACACAACTGATATGTCCCAGAAAGGGATATATTTGAACGAAGTAGCTAAGTGGTTTTGGCTACTATAACCAAGTAGAATACGGTAGCAGTAATCGACTGGTACGCGTTGTAGTCGCAGGTAAGAAGTGTAGATCAATGGCGTAGTCCAATGGGCATAGTTATAGACTTAGCTCCCAGACTAAGGCTCTTTTTGACTCTCCTACACGTCCGTCGGTATTTATGACGGACACCAGCCAATCATATTCCAGTGAGGGCGAACACAGGTGTATGCATATTCAATTATATCAAAAACTACTTTACATAATGTGTCACCCAGACACCATCCGACTGAGTACATTTCGACAAGTGGGGTAAAGCCAAACCTTGCAGTGTGCGGTGCTGTTTCTGATTTTTTTGGTATTTCAGTTTATATGCGAAAGAAATGTATAACTGCTTGCATTACGTGCATTACAAACAATGTGGACAATAACAAAATGACAAAAGACTTGAGAAACGGTTGCCTTACCAATTTTCAGTAAGATGAGTTGAAAAAACTTGAAAATTTACCTGAAACGAAAAGAAAAATATTTGTAAATAAATGTATATAAATAAATGCATATATATATATATATATATATATATATATATATATATATATATATATATATATATATATAATTCAATTCAAAGGCAAAAGAATAAATGAAAGAAATCTTAGTACTTGTTTCTTGAGGATATCCTTGACTTTTCACATAAACAAGAAACAGATACAATATTTTTTCATAGTAAATCGTCTGTAATGATTTTCCATAGTAAATCATCTGTAAGGAATTTTCATAGTAAATCGTCTATAGTGTTTTTCCATATGAAATCGTCTATAATAGATTTTCATAGTAAATTATCTGTAATGCATTTTCATAGTAAATCGTCTGTAATGCTTTTTAATAGGAGATCGTATTTAATGTTTTTAATTGAAAACTGTCTGCAATGCATTTTTTAGTAAATCGTATGTAATGCTTTTTAATAGAAAATCATTGGTAATGCATTTTCATAGTAAATCGTATGTAA
>CAHIKZ030000632.1:357500-400000 GCA_903632075.3 Acanthosepion pharaonis
TACTCGGTGTAAGATCTTAACTTTAACCATTGATAAAAACAGGAGAAACACTGTACTGCTAAGAAGGTACTTGTAACTTGAAATGGCATAAAGACATTCTTGTTTTTTTATAAAATGAATTCGCCAAGTAGATTCTACTCACCAAGCCTGTCAACGCTTTTAAAAAGAGGCCACTGTTAAGCAGTTGGGATTCTTGTTGATATGTGTGCCATAAACTGCGAAGTAAATATTTACGATTGGGATCTTTTATCATAAAAGGTGAGTAAATGCCATTAGATCATTTGAGATTAGATAAGAGTAGATCGGTTTTCGATCTTATCAGAGATCGGTCCGGTAGAGAAGGAAGTAAAATAAATACAACTTCCGGTTCTGTAGTGTGTTAACCAAGATTAACAGTTCAAGGGGAAAAAAGATAACTTAGGACGTAATGCCATAAGTGTTGCAGAAGACAAGCATACAAACTCGCACATAGACACAACATTATTATTATTAGTGTTATTCTGGTTTGTCGTTCTTGTATGTTTAATACTACGCTGTCAATAAAGAAAAAAACAGTCGCAAATAGACTGAAAAACTGGAATAGATAGATAGTCATGAATAGACTGAAGATAGATATATAGATACATAGATATGAACAGAATCAGAGATATAGGAGGATATGTAGATAGAAAAACAGACAGGCTGATAGATAGATAGATAGATAGATAGATATGAACAGACTGAGAATTATATATATATATATATATATATATATATATATATATATATAGAGAGAGAGAGAGAGAGAGAGGGATAGATATGAATAGACTGAGAAGGATAGATTGAAAAGACTGGGATAGATAGATATGAACAGAATGAGAGATATAGGAGGATATTAGATAGATAAACAGACAGACTGATAGATAGATAGATAGATAGATAGATAGATAGATAGATAGATAGATAGATATGACAATGATGAAACAAAGGGGAAAATTATTTCATCAAAGATGCGTTTCGCCACAGAAAAGTTAGGTTATGTCTTTTGACTTCATCAGTTCAACTAGAAGAAGACCGACAGAACTGTCCTGGAAGAGGTGTTTTGGGAATGTCTTAGTAAAATTGGTGGTCATAAATCACATTAACTGCTCTGGCTCGACAGTTAAAGAGAATTATGTGTCTATGCTTGTAAAACACACACACACACACACACACATACATATATATATATATATATATATATATATATATATATATATATATATATATATGTGCAAATATATAGAAAAATAGGAAAGAACACGTTAGGTAAATAATCCGGAGGTCGCTCCAGACGTTTCCATATTAATTTTACGAATGAACATGCTTACAATGATGCGTACATTTCAAGATTGGTTATTCCTAAATTTTCGCTTGAGTATGAAACAGGCTTGATACTTTAATTCAATTTAATTTCAATAATTATATTGAGGTTTTTGGCTCTTGTTTTTGAAACATGAGAACTCTTATGTAGCGAAGGAATCATATATTTTAAAAACAATTATAAAAATATATATATATATATATATATATATATATATATATATATATATATATATACGCGTATACACATACTCATACATACCACTATATATATATACCTGCATACACCCATTAGAACATTTGTTTTCTGATGATGAAAACTGGGTTCGAATTGCACCATAGTCAATTCGTCAGGAAGGTTACTTCTTAATATTATCGGTTTGGGGGAGGGAACGATCCCAGCGTGCGGCACCTTTGGAAAGTGCCCGACAACCATAGCAAAGGCTGACCGAAGCCTTGTGAGTGAATGGGTTGTGTTAGCACGAAGTCACAAGTCATCGTGACCGAGGGTTTGAGCGTGCTGGCCTTGTTCAGACTGTTGATCAGGCTATATAACGCTCTCTCTCCCAGAAACTGTAACTAAGGTCCGTTCAACATAGCTGCAGTATAAGCCACAGATGGGCTCCGTGGGTGCTGAACAAACACAAAACGTGCATGAGCAGACGACTGCAACAGGGATTGTAGATTGTAGACAGGAATCCTCGGATACGAGTGGCCACCCTTTTTTTACACTCATATATGTATAAGCGCACCCTCATATACACACAGTTACCCACCATATAATTCATATATATATATATATATCTTTAGAGATGTTCTTAAATAGCCTCGACAGATCGAGATTTACATATGGATGTCATGTCCGGCGCTAGATTTAAACTGTCAGTTGTGTGAAACCTCTTTCTCATATCGATTCTTTAAAATAGCCTCGAGCGAATGAAATCTGTAGGCCTTAACGAGGAATATCTATAGTGGGTTATCAGTTATAGTGAAGTGTATGAGTGTTGAAACAGATTAGTTTGATTTGGCTTTGTTAGTTAGATAGCCCACCTTAAGAGGGGTATAAAGCAAGAAAATCAAATTGTAAAGTGAAACAACAAATTTATATACATATAAATCAATTAAGGTCTCTACAAATAAAATTAATGTATTTTGGTCGATACAAGGTCGTCAAAATGTTCATAGTAGTCCTTGCAAGAATGAGTTTATGTGTACATAGGCAGGAACGTATGTGTGTATGTATGTATGTATGTATGTATGAGTGTTATCGTAGGGTAGGAATGTCTTTGAAGTAATTGCTCAGTCTTAAAATGTTCCGTTCGTTTATCAAGTATAAAGGTGATGAAGAAGAAAGGTAGAGATAATAATAACGCTCGCTTGACGTTGTCAAGGGACTTGTTAATACGCTTGTCTCCTTCTCTCTGGTGACACGCGAACTTGCCCGTCTTTTATTTTATTTGTGGGGCTTAAAAAGGTCATTTGGAAATTCACTTCCGGATATGATTCAGGCTTTTCCATTGGACGACTACAAACTTCGCGTCGGGTCGCGAAAAGGTCCGTAAAAGAATTTGTTTCTGAGAATTGAGGATTATTTGAATTTTGTTTTTAAATGTTTCCTAGTTTTCTATTGGCCGAAAAACATTTCGCATCAAGGTGTGAAATTTTAAGAGTTTTGTTTTGGATTCGCTTTTGCGTGTGTGTTAAGCAAAGTTTGTAAATTCGAGTTTTTTTAATTTCTAACAAAATCAATGAGTCAGTGCTTAGCATTTGCATTTTAAATCTAGATCTTGTTTTGTTCACTACAAATACACCGTTAAAATGCGTTAACTGTCGCTACAGAAGCACAAAGAATTGTGCCAAATAACAAACCACACTAGTTGAGGACTTCCAACAGCAGCAACAACTAAAATGGACATCGCATGTAACTAGAAGAGAAACTAAGGACATAATCAAGATGTTGACCATCCTGATGGTGTGTCGCCTTAACGTGGACGGTTTGCGTGCATTAACGACCCCTCTGCGGCTCTTAGCAGGTTCAACCAAGCTCAAGAGGTCTGTGAGGTAGGAGCCAGACGAAAGACACATCCTGGTCCTCCAGGTTAGGGTTGTGCAGTAGGCTAACGGCCTACTCAAAAACTAGTTTGTTACGTCCTGGGTATATGTTATGGTCCGGTTCCTTGTACCACGGTGATATTCCAAGGTAGAACCAATAAAGAAGAACTCGAACACAGGTATGGAATAACACAGATATATTACAAACAGGAATATATACAGAGAAGTAGAAAGTGTTAGTACGAACAATCAGATTTAGTAGAGAGAACAATGTAGTCTCGATCAGTATCACTATTCCAATGTCTTGTAGTAATTGTCTGAACGCGACTCTGTTTCGGATTGCCTCTAACTCGACTCTTGACTTGACTGACTGACTCGCTCTGATTGACTGACAGACGCCTGACTGACTTCTGACGGACCTCACTCCAGACTTCTGACTGAACGGTATTTAGTCACCCCACCACGAGGGCATCATGTGGCACAAGGCCGGTTTAACGTAGAATCTCCGAACCCGTGGGCTCGGCCAAAAATATGCCCTTTGAACCCGTATAAACGGGTTCAGGGTCAGTTTACCTCTCCGAAAGAGACTCCGCCCTTCGGCATAGCCTCGTTCGGGTTCCTCCCTGCCCGAAGGCAGAGAGTTCAACCGATCAGCTGGTCAGCCGGTCGCCCGACTTCAGACTGAACTCCCTGCTTCCTCTTGAGGCGCAGTATTTATTACGTATGGAATAGTCCATTATGTTATTATGGGTAAGGTCCCGTAACAGTATAACGATAAACTACATCCGCGTCCTCGGTAAGACGATAAACTGCGTCCAACAGCAAGGCTTCTGATCAGGAGGTTTTGAGGAGCGTGGAACCACCTCTTAATTGCTGATGTTCCCAGGTCCACCCTGACCCGGGGTAGTACCACCTGTTAGACTCCCAGCTGTGGGCAAATAGTTAACCCACAAACTCTGGTCAAAACACTGTGAAAGTGTAAAAATAGGTTTTAATATATTTTTGAAAAAAAAAAATTGCCAGTGAAGAAAAATTCTTACCAGAAATAGATTTTTAAAAGAAAGAATATTACCAGCAATACATTTTTGGAAGAAAAAAATATTACCAGCAATAAAAATTGTCGGCATTAAATAACCCATTGAGGTTGATATGCCGTAAAACAAAACAAAAACAAAAACAAACCTCAAAATGTCTTCAAACAACGACATGGCCAAGGAAGAGTCTTGCAAAGTGGAGAGTGTGACGCGTGCTGGTGAAAATCCGCCCCCGGGAAGGCAGCCGGCACGACATGGGCTGTGAGGAAGAGGATCACTCGGAACCGCGTCCGTATTGAATTTATCGATTTGTAATCAGCTTATGATTTATTTTTAAAATTATCGATTTTAGGCTAAGATTTATCTCTTACATTGTGCAAATATTTGTGCCAAGTTTGGTCAAAATCGGTTGGATGGATCTCGAGTGAAAAGGTATCACACAGGCGAGGCCCTTACAAAGGTGTGCGACAAATCTAAAAATGGACAAAAGAAAAGCCCGAGTAGTCATAAAGTAGCTACAAAAGAAAGATACCGTCCTGATGGTGTGTCACCTTTACGGCTCCCGTGCTTCATCGACCCCCCCCCCCAGAGCTATGTATGCGGGGGCTTCGGCTTTTAGCAGGAGCAAAGAAGCTCAACAGGTCTGTTGGGTGGGAGCCAGACGAAAGACACACCCTGGTCCTCTAGGTTGGGAGTTGTGCAGTAGGCTACTCATTTAAAAACTAACTTGTTACAGAAACCTCAACAATATCTTCAAACAACGACATGGCCAAGGAAGAGTCCTCCAAAGTGGAGAGTGTGACGCGTACTGGTGAAATTTCCCCCCGGGAAGGCGGCCAGCTGAAGCGACTCTATGTTCCCCAATAAATAATAATGATATTTCTCATTACTTCAAATATAATTTTATGATGAAAATCTACGTCAGTATCGGATCACTGTTATTGGATTTGACAAAGCAATTTTCCTAAAAAATTATTTTAAGAGTAAATTTTAATAAATTTCAACTCATAGTAGCGCTGGCTGCTCGGTCAATAAATGCCGGAATATTAACATTAAAGATGTGGAGAACACAAACTACACTTTGATCCCAGCCTAAAGCGTAACTTGTGTAGCATTGGCTGCTCGGTCATTGAATATTGAACATTTTCGTTATAAGCAAACATTTAATATTACGATTGCCATTTCACTCAGGAAAACGCAGTTAGATAGATCTAATGATATGTATACTGGGTTTAACAGTAAAATTATCCAAATCGTATAACAGAATAATTATCCACCCCACAAAATGTTTAATATCTAAAAAACACTAAACTAATTCAGATAAGACATTTAGCCATCTTGACAGCATTTGTCGTAAGAATCATGAAAAACCCTTTGAGTTATTCAGCTAGAAAGAGAACAGGTTAAAATCGTTTTGTGTCAGCCACACTATGCCTTCCCAACTGAACAATGGTGAGAGGAAAAAGATCATTCAGGCCTTTAGTAATGGTACAAACATTCATACTCTGGCTTCCATCTTCAAAGTCCATTCAAGAACCATTAAGAAAACGGTGAATAAGTTTAAAAAAGAGGGAACAGTAGTGAGGAAAACTGGATCAGGAGGTCACAACAGGAAGAGAGATCATCATTTCAACTTAGAGCTAAAGAGATCCATTCGAAAAGATCCAACTCAATCCATAAGACGTTTGGCACATGAGAGAGGAGTTTCAGCTATGACAGTCCAAAGAGCAGTGTAAAAAACTTGAAAATGAAGTCGTACGCGAAACCCATGTGACACCTTGTTAGTCCAGGACAGAAAGTTAGAAGTTTAGAGAGGGCGAAGATCATTCTGAATAAGTTGGAAAATGATCCTGGATATATATATATATATATATATATATATATATATATATATATATATATATTAACTTTTATTTCAATACTTCATAAACTTGAACATGTCAATTTCGCTTATGATCGATTTCATCACGATATTCAGTTAAGCTTAGAGAGTAATTATACATTACTTATTGCTCAAAGTAGAGTCTAATTGTGTTATAAAAACCTCGGAAAATTCCAGTAAGTCAACTTTAATCATTTCTAAGGTACAACGGTTGAGAGCTTAATCTAATAGTTGGACAATTTTGCTTTAACTCAATTTAGACAATTTTGCTGTTACACCCGGGATATATATATATATATATATATATATATATATATATATAATGAACTGAGATAGATATAAACAGACTGAGATAGATATAAACAGACTGAGACAGACAGATAGATAGATAGATAGATAGATAGATAGATATGAATAGACCAAGAGAGATAGACAGATATGAATATACTGAGACAGATAATCAGACAGACAGACAGACAGACAGACAGACAGATAGATAGATAGATAGATAGATAGATATGAACAGACTCAGATAGATAGATATGAACAAAGATCATAGATATGAACAGAATGAGATAGATTGATCGATAGATCTGAACAGATAGATAGATAGATAGATAGATAGATAGATAGATAGATCGATATGAACAGACTCAGATAGATAGATAGATAGATAGATAGATAGAAAGAAAGAAAGAAAGAAAGAAAGAAAGAAAGGAAGAAAGAATAATAAGTATATATCTTTATCAACTGAAAATTCCAGAATTTCCATTTAATTAACACTCCCTTTTTGATTTCGCTATTATTCATTGCCATCAAGAACAATAAATAATTTCATACCAATTTGGAGACAAAGAATTCTTGATAGTAATAAAAAAAAAAGTAAAATAAAATAAAAATAAAAAATCTAAAAAAACACGAATATGTCTCCATGGAACTAGTCCAATAAGCCTCCGACACTAACTCAAGCTTACATTTGACTCTCAAAAAATTAGCTGACACTTTTCCAAATAAAGTGAAAATTTGGATGCATAGATGGTTAGGAGTTTTAGAGAAACTGGTTCGCGCCCACATCGGCTCTAAAATTTAATATGCTGATTTTTTAAAGGTAGACAGGTCATCTGTCCTAACTCATTCGTTCCAAGAAATATTCGGACTGTCAATGATTTTGTCTTTAATAGCATTGGTAAAGTATTAAGAAACAGGAAAATTTCGTTAAAAGTAAAGAAAAAAGAATTGAATTGCCACGTAATATAAATCCCCCTATATGACAGTGAATGCTGGACAATCTCTTTTACAGATGAAGAAGAGACTTGTTGTTCTACAGAAAGATGATGAGGATACCATGAACCGAACATCCGAGCAACGACGAAATTTTATTTTATTGGTCTTCAAAAATTTAATTGTAATGTCAGCAGTTATCTCCTGTCTTCTTAATTCTTGTTCTTTTATTGTCCTCTCTCTTTAAAAGTAATTTTTCTCATATTCTCTAACCCTCAGTAACCCCTTGCGTCTTAGTGGCTTTATTGTCTTACTTGGGATGAAATGATTAAAAAAAATAATTAAGACAGTTTCGTAATTACTTTGATAATGTAAAGTGAACCTGGATAAATAAAATCTGCAAGGCCACATTGTTTGCAGAAAATTAGCCTCGGGTCTCAAGGGAATGTTTTTAATTAAGTGAAAAAAAATAATACAAATGCTCTAATGCTTCTGATATGTATTGATCAAAAACAAGTGAAATCATGCTTCGACAAGACTGAATTTTTCATACGCAGTTGGCGAATTTATTCAGATGACCACAAGAGATTTATTCTTTTGAAAACCCCTCGCGGGCTACGCGTTGGTAGTCACGCGAACCAAAAAAAAAAAAGTGGCGTTTCTACACAGGTTTGTATCGGAACTAACTTCCAAAGAATAGAATTCATTACGTGGGTTAATTTAACATATATATTTTTACGAGTTTGTCAATATCTCTGAGATGAGGTATTATGATTATTATTTACATTATTCGAACTGTTATCCTCATCTTCATTGTCATATTCACAACCTTTCAGCCGTTGTCCACTCCTTCTTCAGGTGACTGGAATTTTTAACCAAACCCTTTATTTCGTCCACCGGGGTAGATTGTACTAGTTCCACGTGCCATGCCTCTTCCGGGTGTCTCAGTTATTTCCCTTTAACTCAATTCTCCAAGTTTTGGTTTACCACTGCTGGGGCCTGGTATTGAACTCACAACACTTTTCCCTTATAAGGAAACATTTGGCATTCATTGACAAATGGAGTACGAAGGAAATGAGGTTGGCTCGCTACAATGGGCGTGGTGTGGCGGATCTTGGCCGTGAAGTTTAGAATTGGTGGAACTAAGGCATGTAGTTCGTCTGAGCACTTTTCGTGTAAATAGCGATAGAGAAGTGTGAGGCTTGCGATGTTTTGTCTGCGAGAAAGGGAATGTTGGGTGAAAAATGATTCATCACCCACAAGGATGTGGAGACGCTTTTGGATTCTATCGAGACTGGCAAGTGAAGACTGTGCAGCTCCTGTCCATAGAGGGCAGCAGTACTCCATTTTCGGTCTGATCTGGCTCATGTAAAGGTGGACGATATCAGGTGCTTACTGGAACGGTACAGACCTTCTGGAACCGACCATTTTTTCCAGCATCTTTAGCGATGGGTCGTATTTCGAGTTTCACTTGAGGTTGGGGTTGAGGCGGTCAAATCACGTGGCTTTTTTGAGGGAACACTCATTTATCACGATTGGTGAAAGTACTGGGTCTAACCAGTTTTCCAAACCATTGAGCTGTTAAAGCTCGGTAAGAATAGAGATCAGCTGCCAACTTCCATACAAAATAATAAATAGCTGTGTTTCGTACACACTATCAAATATATTTTTTAACTAGCAGCATGGCCCGGCGTTGCACGTTCTTGATTCAAAAATCGTACGACTCATACAGCAATCGCTATCACTTGACTTAAAATATTTTTGTCCTTCCTTGCCTTTAAAGGAGTGGCCTTTGCCGTGCTGATGTTGCTACATGCCTTACTTCTTGCCTATCTCACACTGCGAATTTTTTCCTAAGCTCTATACTAAACATTAAATCTGTTATGAAAAAAGAACTAAACAAAATGAACACAAAACGATCAGCTTTAAAAAAGGACTCGTAACTGGAAAAACCGAATGAAAAAAGAATGTTAACAACAAATACTTTTTCACATCCAACAGACGCACACACACACACATCCTGCCTTTCATAGATAGAGATGCCACGATCTTTCAGGGCGTAATGAATATGGCTCTCCACAGATTCCTTTTCTGGTTTTTCGCTTTTGTTTTTACTATCTGTGAACTGATATGCATTCTTGGTTTGGTATTCGGAATTTTATTCTCCTAGAGTGGTTGCCAGACAAGGCTACATAGTTTAGTCTATGCTGCTATTTAACACATGTCTGGTGTTGTGGAGTCAAGATAGATTGATGTCTTTTCTTAAGGAGACCAGACTGGAATTTGAACACGGCTCAACAGTTTCTTTTTGGGGGGGGGGCGCTGATAATCACCACACTGCAACCCCAACATCCGATATAGAATTATTTACTAAATGCATGTGCGGGTCGAATTTAAAAAAAAAAAAAAATGGATTCTATAACATTTTAGAATTTAATTAGGTCTTCTGGATTTTGGCACTGAAATGAATTTTTTTTCGAGTTAATATTCATTTCTCGCACTCCCTACCCACACCAGCCTTTTTATAAATGAAAGTTCTATCAGGTATCAACCGAAAACATCTACTTGGAATATAGGATTGTCAGCCAAGCAACTCCGAACCCCCCATCCTCTACCAGCCTCCAATTGATTTGAAATGCGATAATGGGTTGAAGAAAGAGTCTGGATGTCATCTCCAATGTCATGTCAACAGGTTGACTTGCTCATTACGATGAACTCAAATTAAATGAGGCTACCGAGTGCGGAGAGGCATTATTAAAATATAAATATCCTGTCAGCAATTTTCTCTGCTTATCCACGCAATTATCTACAATAAATGATCAAAATGATTTCTTTCTTTCTTTCTTTCTTTCTTTCTTTCTTTCAGAATGAGCTAGCTAGCCAGCCAGCTAGCTCATTCTGTTCATATCTATCTATCTATCTATCTATCTATCTATCTATCTATCTATCTATCTATCTATCTAATTCTGTTCATATCTATCTATCTATCTATCTATCTATCTATCTATCTATCTATCTATCTAATTCTGTCTATTATCTATCTATCTATCTATCTATCTATCTAATTCAGCTGATATCTATCTATCTATCTATCTATCTATCTATCTATCTATCTCATTCTGTTCATATCTATCTATCTATCTATCTATCTATCTATCTATCTATCTATCTATCTATCTAATTCAGCTGATATCTATCTATCTATCTATCTATCTATCTATCTATCTATCTATCTATCTATCTCATTCTGTTCATATCTATCTATCTATCTATCTATCTATCTATCTATCTATCTATCTATCTATCTATCTATCTCATCCTATTGTTAATTTCTCCTGGGCTGTCAACCACATTCCACACATAGCTATTTGGCGGGGTCGCAGGAGCAAAGAACCGAGGACGGGCTAATACTGTTTGCAAGTCGGTTGTGGGTGGTCGTGGCGGCCACGCAACCTTTGATCTGGGCGCCTCGCCTCTATTCCTTTCGCCCAACCCCATTAGCAACAATTGCATATTTACCCTCAGACGCTGGGAGAAACAGGGAAGGCTTTCCAGAAATTTTTACGTTACCTAGGAATTTGACATCTGTCCCCGATAAACGTTTCACATATATATTGCATAATCATTAATACAATTTTATTGTCAAAGGTTTTTGACAGCACAAGTTTATTTCATTGAACGAGGATTCTTTTAGATTTGCGTCACTATCTTTGCTATTTTCATCAAAACCAGGATGTTAACAGCAATAGTAAAATGGCGCCTTATCACCGAACTTATTCAAACTATACAGTTAAGCGATCCTGTGATTGTTTGGTTCGGTTTATTTTACGGCATATCAACCGCAATGGGTTTGAGCCAATCTCTATCGCACACACATACTTACATACACAAATACAAATCACATACAACGACAAGCATTCATTGGTTAATAAATCACCACTACGTTATTATAGACAATTTACAAATTGCAGCAATGCAACAGTTTTGTAATCGCTCTATTTTCATGTTGTCAATTTTTTGCGCTTTTAGGAGAAACTGATCCCAGAAGTTTTCTTGAGTCTCCCCAAAACTCGCTCGCTGATTGGTCAATGCCAACCAATCAGATTGTCTGCACGTGAAGAATAACTCTTCCCGCGCAGAGATTCGGAGCCTATGGTCGCCTATATAAGCAAGACATATTCTTAGATAATTAGTGAGATTTCAGCTACCAAACGAATCCACGACAGTTGAAACCATGAGCCAACATTCTCACTCACACCACCACTCACATGCTGAACATTTCTTACACTCACATAATATTTTCCTACACAGCAAATCTATTGAGAACATTTATTACAAGAAACTATCACAAACTTTCTTTCAGTGAACTTTGGAATGCAAAATAAAGAGAGACAACTCTTATTTTATTCAACCTTTTTTGCTACTCAATGCTTACCTTCTTCCACATCCTTGTACATCTTGTTAAATACATATTTTATGTGTAATGATGCCTTTGGCTTATCCTTTTTCACGTCAGTTTTGTTTCCTGGTACAAAAGTTAAATTAATGTGGTAAAGTCCGCCACAGGTTATTTACTAATCAAGATATTTAGGTTCATTTTGTTTTACGGATAAAAGGTATTCTTTTTCTCGTCATCCGAATCTTCGGCATATTTGATTTTTGCAAGGACTTCCAAATCAATGAAAGTCATTGTAAAAAAAAAAGCTAAAATTTTCTATGCTAATTTATAGTACATCCACTGTGTTTAACTCTAGAACACTAACCATCAATTAAAGTTACACCACTACTAACCATGGGTATATCATACCTGATTTTGAAAATATCAAAAAAAAAAAAAAATATTATATATAAATCTTTATTTGAATTATTTTACATGCAGGCACTTCAAACTTTGTACTTTGAGTTAACATTAATAGGAACTGAAAAACATGTTATTTAGGTAAGAAAACCAGGTACTGATAATTGATATTAAATTGTAATTAAAAATAAGAAAATTTGAGCTGGGTACTATATACCCATGGTTAGTGTTCTAGGGTTAAAAAAAATAGAATAAATATTCAAAATGCTTTGGTCTTCTTAATAATAACGAAGATCTTGGCGATAAAACTTTCGTTAAGTTTGGGGACTTTCCTCGTTAAAATATGCTCTTTTTTTCTGTGAATTAGTAATAGTGGTACCTAAAAATAACTGGCTATTTTTATAACATAAAGGCAACCTGACATCTGGGGGGGGGGGCAAATTTATAAATCTATATTTTTTTATGCAGTTTACTCAGTCTATTTTTAATAAATTTTCTATTTGAAAAGATGTGAGCATGACAGAAATTGACACTTCTTGCGTTTGTAAGACTTTGAAAAAACTGTTCGGTGTAATGTGAATTAGCTTTAGTTCACAGTCTTGCATAAAAAGATTTTTTTTCAGCATCCGAAACCTTGGCATACCAAATCCTGAATTACTTCCCTTATTTCTTATACAAAACCTCATGAGTGAGCACTTGTGGCGCCGTGTGAATGAAGGAGTGCTGAAAGGTTCTTGACCCAACCCATTCAAGTTTGATAATTGAAATGCTAATTTCAAAGTATCTAACCCCCACTTTTTGCAAATCCACATAAATCGAATAGATACAAGCAAATAATAATGTAGAATAATGGTAATAACCAACAAGTATTGCATTGCAGGCGTTTTTTTTTTTTTGCTGCAGAAATTGAATCATGTCAGTGTTATACAAAGACTGCTCAAATATGACGCTAGGTAAAATTTACAAACCCTTAGTCACAAAGTGAATTCTACTTATTTAGAAATAAAGTATACTTGTAATATGGGGTTATGTAAAAAAAAAAAAAAAGGAGGTAATTTAATATTTATAATATCAAAAACATTTTGGATGCTCAAATGAAATTATATAAAAAAAAACTATTCCGTTCGTTAAATTATATATATATTATATATATATATATATATATATATATATATATATATATATATATATATATCAAAAGCTAGATAGAATCTAATCTTTTGCAAAAAATGTCATAATTTCCAAATGAAGATTAAAAATGACTATAAAAAAATTCAAAGTTTTGCAACATTTTGCATTAAATTATAAAATTAATAAATTAAGTTTGATAATTGAAATACTAATTTAACAAAGTATCTGTCTATATTTCTGAGATGAGGTATTATGTACACTATTTACATTATTCAGACTATTGTCCTCATCTTTGTTGCTATATTTATTACAACGTTTCTGCATTTCAGTATCTGTCTATATTTCTGAGATGAGGTATTATGTACACTATTTACATTATTCGGACTATTGTCCTCATCTTTGTCGTCATATTTATGTTATGATCCTTGTTTTTTAAAAACATATTAGTGATTAGTTTAACTAAATAGAACTAGTGCTTTTAATTTAATTATGTAATTGAATTTGAAGTTGTTACTTTCTGCTTTTGAAGCATGGTAATTCCTGTGTAGCGATGGAACCATATTTTTAGATCAGTTAATTTATATATATATATATATATATATATATATATATATATATATATATATATATATATATATATATATATATCAGTTAATTTATATATATATATATATATATATATATATATATATTATATATATATATATATATATATATTTTAAATTAAATAATTTATAATATATATATATATATATATATATATATATTATAAATTAATTGATTTAAAATATATATATATATATATATATATATATATGATTTATATATATATATATATATATATATATATATATATATATATATATATATATATATATATACTGGTTTGATAAGACAGACGAAATATATTTTTCGTCTTTCGAAATAAGCTTATTCCTCTTTTATTGTGCATTAATTTTTGCTCTGTAATAATATATATTCAGCTCTTTCTGTGGTGCAGTTCTAATATTTTATATTACTAGGATCTACTTGGATTATATAGCAACGGATTTTTTACCTTTATTTATATATATATATATATATATATATATATATATATATATGTGTGTGTGTGTGCGTATATATATATATATATATATATATATATATATATATATATATATGGGCCAATAAAGTCTCTTTCCAATTTCAAAAAAATATATTACAAATGCAATTGATGTCAGCACAACTAAATGATCTTCAACAAGCCATCGTTTTCCAGGAAGACGGTGTACCACCACATTTGGAACTCAGTCAAACATTTCCAAACTTGTGGATTGGAATGGATTGCCCAATTCCCTGGCCACATCATTCACCAGATATCACTTCCCTGAACTTCTTTCTACGGGGTTATGTTAAAGATATCGTGTATCGAACAAAGATACGGGACATCACTGATCTAAAGCAAAAGATCTCTGATGCCATTGCCACCATTGAAGAGGTTATGCTACAGCGAACATGGTAAGAAATCGAATACCATCCTGATGTGCTTCGTGCAACTAATGGTGTCCATATAGAAGTGTATTAAATTAGTTTAAAAAAAAGACTTCGATATCTACACCTCATTTTGTAACAATTTTCACATATTTGTTTGTTCATTTGCTTTTGCAATAATCATTAAATTGTAAAGTGACTTTATAGACAACCAGTACGTTTTAATATATTTTATTGTTAGACGTTATTTATATAGACACAGATATTTAAGTAAATGCTCTGTTTATAATAAACAATATTAATAACATTTGCTCGCCAGATTGTCCGAGAAATCACATAGAAAATGTGTCTGATTTAGTGTCCGCTATGTCTGTTACATTTATATCTGTATTTGTATAATGAAAAGAAAGATACAAAATTCTGGAGGTTGTTGTAAATACAAGAAAAGCAGCCAACATTAAATAAGGTCTCTTTCTCCACAGGGGCTGGGTGGGGGCGGGGTATATTAAAGCGTAATTAAACAAATATGTAAATATGGTAAATTTAGCAATTAAAGCATGTCGGAAATAACAACAGTTGCTGTTGCCCAGGGATACGCGTATTTGAATGCTGCCGATTTCTTATTAAAGATATTTCGGATATTCAGGCCGATAAACGAAAATAAAAGTAGTGTTTAATAAATAAAAGGAGCGTCTCTTCAAATATGGGAATGTGCTAAAAATATGCACATTCACAATAGTAAGGTAAACAAGAAACGAAGCCATGATTACAATTCCATTGAACACTTGTGGAACATCTAGATCAATTATAACACATTTACTATAGCAAATAAGGAAAACGAAACATAAGAACTCGAGTCATTTTCTATCTATCTATCTATCTATCTATCTATCTATCTATCTATCTATCTATCTATCTATCTATCTATCTATCTATCTATCTATCTATCTATCTATCTATCTATCTATCTATCTCATTCTGTTCATATCTATCTATCTATCTATCTATCTATCTATCTATCTATCTATCTCAGTCTATCCTTATCTATCTATCTATCTATCTATCTATCTCATTCTGTTCATATCTATCTATCTATCTATCTATCTATCTATCTATCTATCTATCTATCTCATTCTGTTCATTATCTATCTATCTATCTATCTATCTATCTATCTATCTATCTATCTAAGTTCATTACGAGGTATGCCTTCGCAATTTTGATATGACAAATCACTTTAGTATGTGAAAGAAAGTGACTAATTCATCTCAAGATGTAGAAGTATTTCTTTTATTTACGTACAAAGTGCGACATTTTTAGGCCACTGTCACGGTTCGGTTGCCTGAGTTCGGTCAGGTCAAGGGTCGGGTCGTGTCGTGTAGAGTCGTAGTTTCAACGCTTGCCGGGTGGTGACAAAACGAACTGGAATCTATAGAATTGACGTAACATGAATTCTTTTCTACCCTTCACTTCGTCTCTTTCCTCGTTGGGTAGGTCGGCGCATCATGAAATAAGAGGGATTCTTTCACTTCGTCCTTCCACCACAAGACGACGCATTTCTTCATATTCAAGGGGAAAATGATTGTGCCACTGAGAGACAGACGAAAGAATTGTCCGGAACAAGCAGGTGTGCAAGCCTCACGATTCATTATATAAAATTTCAGTCTATCTATCTATCTATCTATCTATCTATCTATCTATCTATCTATCTATCTATCTATCTATTTCTGATTCTGTTCATATCTATCTATCTATCTATCTATCTATCTATCTATCTATCTATCTATCTATGATTTCTAAATTCCACGAATGAAAGAATGGAAACACTCCAAAGTGTTGCACGTATATATATATATATATATATATATATATATATATATAGATTGATAATATTAGTGGTAAATATACACATGCATATGAAATCATATATCTAAAATATATAAATATATATACATACATACACATACTTATATATATATGCATAAAAATAATTCCAAGAGGATAGAATCCAGGTAGAACTCAATGTCCAGGACAGAGTAAGTATATAATAAAAGGCTTAAACACTATATATATATATATATATATATATATATATATATATATATATATATATATATATTGCACATATAGTGCTGGTGCCAATAAAACTGTGCTTCTGTAACACCACAGAACTATTATATATATATATATATAAATATATATATATATATATATGTGTGTGTGTGTGTTTTAATAAATATACATATTATCCCTGACCGATAGCACGACTTATCTATCTATCTATCTATCTATCTATCTATCTATCTATATATATATATATATATGTAGAATAAAAATAAAATTTTATTTTTGACTTTTGTATATTCATTTTTAAATAACTTTTTGTTATTTAAATCCTGTTTATTTTAATTGCCAATAAAATTTTTAAGATTAAAAAAATATAATTCGAGTATTGCAATAACCATATATATATATATTTGTTTTAAATTCAAATTACGTAACGGCCAGTCTATACTCCGCACCTGAAGATTGCATTGTGTACGAATTTCCAAGTCGTGCTTTCAGTGTGGGATAATATATATATTTATCAATATATATATATATATATATATATATATATATATATATATATATATATATATATAATTATTTATTCGAAAATTCTAACATAAATATGTTATATAATCACTACAAAAATAGGCATTTTGTTTCAACACCTCTGATGTCCTATCAAGTGATGCTGTTGAATATAGAATAAAGAGTTTTAAAAGGTTCAAATCAATTAGCCACCGCTTGCAAGGGGAGAGACGCTGTTACATAAGCTGGAATGACCAATCAAAATACAAGTATAGGAGAATTTAACTATTAAATGCTTTAAAGTTGGGGTTATACTAAAATAGAATTTATTCTAACTAATAAGTATTAAATTGTACGATAAAATTTGAAATTAAAAATTAAAAATTACCCTTTTTCAAATTTAGATTTAAAATCTATTATGTTTTAAAATTATAAAATTACTGAGGAAAAAAAACATATGTTATTCTTTTATTTATTTATTTTTTTATAGAAATTAAGAATGAACATTAATATCAATTGTTGTTCTGAGCTTCTTGACAATATAGATACATTTGAATTCTAAATATATGCAGGGGAGGATGACATCTTGCAAAAGACAATACATACACAATCAGATTATAATGCATAAACACGTAGACATATTTAGATATATACACACACAAAAAAGTGACGAGACAGGAAATATCTCCACGACCCTTTACAAAAAAAAAAAAAATAATAAAATACATACACAATGAAAGGTGCATCCAAGTTACCATACACACAGACACCGATAAAGACACGTACATACATCAACATACATTGACATAGACACTACGTTACAACACCCAAGAAATATTCAATATTGAAAGTGTTATTAAACGAATTCTAACCACTTATGAAAATATAACTTATACGAGCAAATATACATAGATAAAAATGGTCTAATAGAACAGAGAAACAAACAATAGAGAAACAAAGGACACTAAAACAGATATATACGTATAAAAATAACACCATCTAATATATAAAAACGAAAATTCCAAACACACAAATATATATAAATATATATATATATATTTCATATATATCTACATGCACACTCCTGCACAGTAGGTGAAAGAAAATAAAAACTACCAAGAGATATATGTGTACAGTGTACACACATTCTTCACTGCAGACGCAGACACACACACACACACACACACACACACACACACATATATATATATATATCTACGCATAGACACATATATATACACATACAGAAGCAAGCATAAATATAGCCACACAGCAACGTAAAAAAGTAAACAAACCAAATATAAATATATATATATATATATACATACACATATACATACATATACACATATATATATATATATATATATATATATATATATATATATATATATATATATATATATATCCAGCAGTACAAACACACATAGATACCCACACATGCAGACACAAAAAACAACGAAAAAAACACTACACGTACACCCCCACATCAACAGGAGGACCATCAAGTAATAAAAGTAATAACCTATTAAATATACAGTGACATATCATTATCGTTGAAAGTATTACAACCCCTATAATAAGTTAAATTTATAACGGTGTTTACAGTTAACGGTTAGTTCATATCTTTGATTTAAAAGATGGGTCTTATTTTTAAATCTAAATATCCTTGGGAAAAGTATGGATCCATCTCTTCTCCCCCAACTATGGGTTGAATAGTAGTACAGATTGGGTTCTTTAGCCTTGGTTGGCAACCAGTCTACTGTAGAAATAAATGGCAACCTACTGCAGGAAAAAAAAAACTCCCTCGTCATTGAAAGAGACATGATCACCCAAGCGTGAATCACGTATGGCTCTTAACTGATTGAGATGTCTTCATCTTTGATGATGTCATCGTCAACGGAATCATTTTGACCGTCCCCTTCAAAAGCTAGTAATGTTTATTTTTTGATCCCTGATGTAATGAATATGCATACACCTGGGTTCTCCCTCACAGTAATATGATTGACTGGTGTCAGCCATAAATACAGACTGATGTGGAGGTACAGGGACGCCTACTGACTTCGCCTATTGGTTACGCATATTGACTACGCCTGTTGCCTACAACTTCGACGAGGACCAGTCCATTTGTGGGCAAGTAAAACCAACGAAGTCGACTGGAGTTCGAACTCGGCTCTCCAAGTTCCCAATCCGAGCCGATATGTCAATGTAGGGAATTGCAAATTCTTTTTTACTCGCTTTTCTGCTTTCTTCTTTTCTTTTTTTTTTCTTCCTTTCATTCTTTCATATTTTCTATTTTTCATGTACTTTTCGTGTACTTTTCATGTACTTTTCGTGTACTAGTAAGGTACTTACTAGACGTTCGTCACAATTTTCTATGTTTTTTTCTATTTCCACTTTTCTTTCTTGCTTTTCTTTCTTTTTTTTCGTTTCTTTCTTTCTTTCTTTCTTTTTTTGTATCTAAAGTTCAGCCGAAAAACACTTTAAAAGCCGACAATCTGAATTGGTTCCACAACTTGAAGTCACCAGTCTTTAAATGCTGTTTATCCGGGGGTGTAGGACGTATCTAAATGACGCGGTGGCTGACGATGGAGAGCGACTGCTGTTCGTGACATGACATAAATATTCTATGAATTTGTTTTCTGATTTTGCTAATGTGACGTACACCACGAACAAAATAGTACGCCGTAGCGAACGAGAGGCGCCAGGAATGAGAGCATCGAATTTTCGGTGCAGGACAGCTCAACACCGCCGACTCAACACCAGGACAACTCAACACCAGAAAAACATAACATTTTTATAACCGAATAGAAGTAATTTATTAAGGATTAAAACAATAATTAGTGAATATTTTTCTTCAAATAAGGCATTTGAGATGGAATTATGTAAAATATGAACCAGTTTTTTGTTTTTAATTATTTTTAATAACGTAAATCGTAAATAAATTTATTTTTTAATAAAGTAAATTGACATATTATTCAATTAAACACACTTTTTTAAAAACTATTTTTAACTATTTTTATCTATATCTCTGATATTGAGCACTTTATTCCATAAATATAGCATACCTTAAGACTATATTTCTTTTATATATATATATATATATATATATATATATATATATATATATATATTTCCAGATATTAAAAATAAATAAAAAAACAAATGAAAACTACAGACAAAAAGTTCATTTTCTCCATCAAGACATTCTTTTCTGTAGTTCATTGCAACTAGCAAGCAGAATTTTTTTTCCTCCTAATGGTGGCCATGTTGGTCGAAACTAGTCGAGGAAATGAAATAATAATAAAAACGAAAGAATATTAATCTACAACCCAGTGTGTCTGAAGATTTTAATTTTTTAATATTTTTATTGTTCATTATTATTATTGAGATGAGATATTATGATTATTTACATTATTTACATTATTTGGACTGTTATCCTCCTCTTCATTGACATATTCACAAGGTCCCGGCCGTTGTACGCCTAGGCCTTCTTCCGGTGATTGCTTACAACATCGAGCAAAAGTCATAAATGGCGACCCAGAAACATGTGAACCAGAAATGGTCAGTATAAGCAGTACCCTACAACGTAACAACTACCCCTGGTACATGACAACAGCTCCAAAATATAAAATAAATATGGTCCATATAACATCAGGACAATCTTCAAAAGTGGTTCAACGCTTCGCAGACACCTCTTCCGAGAAAGACCCCCTTATGCAAGAGAATATGACTAAGGACTGTGTGTACGCCATCCCATGCAACTGTGGCAAGTAATATAGAGGAGAAGTAGGCCGCCCCTTAAGGTAAGACTGCAAGAACATCGTAAGGCGGTAGTACGAGGAGAAATAGAAAAATCAGGCGTAGCTGACCACGTATGGAGGGAAAAGGGAGATCACTGCCTCCTGTGTGATGGGGTTGAAATAATATAGAACATCACTGGAAAATAAGAAAACTCAAGGAATCAGAACATATGTTAGGCCACAAAAATCTCCTGAGCCGACCAACCATAGAAATGAATACAATATGGGAACCAGTAATAAGGAGTGCTAGAGAAAAACAATGAATAAAAACACAAATATTGCAATATGAACACTGGTGAAAACGAGAGACATTAGGTTTATAAGTCCCAGAAATTCATACACAAATCTCCTCAAGGACATATGGAGTGGATAAAGGCGTTAGTTACATTCAGTGACTAAACCGTAAGAGTTGGGAGTTCAATGTTGAACACCTCCCCAAAAAAAATCCAGTAGAGGCATGGCACGTGGAAATAGAACAATCTATCCCAAATAAGAGGTTCGGTTCGAAATTCTAATCATCAGAAGAAGGACGGAGCGTACAAGAGCTGAAACATTGCGAATATGGCGATGAAGATGAGGATAATAGTCCGAATGATATAAATAATATGATAATCAGGAAAAAAAACTCAAAATCCATATTTGGTAATAAATTTATTTCGATGACTACATTTTCTGAAATAGTAGAAATAAACTGACCTAGATTAAGAAGAGAGGACAATATAATGGGTAATATATTATAATTTCATTGAGTTACAAAGTGTCAAATGGTGGGAGTTAAAATAAGTGTCTGTATGGACAGCATCATCATCATATAATACAATCATCATCACATACTACTACTACATGCTACTACTAACTACTAATAATAATATTAATAAAAAATAATAAAATTACAGGAAAAATATGTAATATAAAAGATATATACTTATATATAACAAAAATATAAAGTAAGTTATAAAAAGCACCTTTATATTATATATCTCATATGGACTAAAAGTCCACTTTCGAATAATCCCTACTAATATATATATATATATATATATATATATATATATATATATATATATATTTCCGCATATAAGACGACCTTTAAATTCCACCTAAAACACTGGGGCTTGTCTTATGCTAAAAAAGTGACCTTAAATTTTGAGTGATGTTTGTCGGTAGGCTAACCCCAGCCTCAGTGCGATAAATAACAACGTACATGAAAAGGTTCACATTATCAAATAAACTGATAATAAAACCATTTCCACCTTATATATTGTTGGCATAACTTCATAATAAATTGCCTGTTCGAAGAATAATTCCATATCAATGAAATCAACTTGTATCCATGCAAAATGTAAACATCGAGTTATCATTGCGTTCACAGAAATGGAATGTACGATTATCGTGCATCATCGTTCCATTATTAACGGTATTTTGTGATTGTCGACCAGGTATAAGTAAATGGCCATTATATATATATATATATATATATATATATATATATATATATATATATATATACAATTTAAGAATTCTTTTTCTTAAAATAAGATGATCAGCCAAGAAAAGAGAGGGTGAGAAAATGAACGAGATGTTCTTTAAACAAAGAAAAAAGAAAATACATGATGAAAAAAGCAACGGAAGTTACTCTTAAATCCAGAAAAAAAGGAAGATAGGGAAAAGAAAAGGAAAATAACGAAGAGAAAAGGAAAATAACGAAGAGAAATGGAAGAAGAAGGAAAGACCTAAACGAATGTATAAAGAAAAGAAGAGAAAGAAAGTGATGTTTCTAAAATATAAAAAGAAAGAAAACACATGAGGGAGAAAGCGATAAGGAGAAAAGAAAGAGAGGCAGAAAGAAAAGAAGGAAAAGAATTAAGTCAGTAAAGAAGAAGTGAAAAGGTCAAGCAGTTACATCTTAATTAGGTCCACTTGACACTTTTAGATAAAAGATCAGACGACCCACCCGTTCGTTTACGTCTAAACCTGCTCATCCCGATTATTTCGTAGTCAACATTTGCACTTGTCTCTTTTCCTCAATGTCTGTCGCTTAACTTATAAGGATTTTCCGCAGTTTTCGAGCGTTTAGCGTAAAATATATAAACGCGGCAAATGGGATTGGTCAGCCAACTTTAAACTCCTGACTAGTCTGTTGCATTTATGTATATGTATAGCTGGCCACACGTATTGGAGGATACCCGTCTACTAGGGCGGCTAGCGAATCCCTATTGCATACCCCTGCACAGGGGCATTTGTGTTTATTCAATACCCATAGAGCACTCCCCCCTGTGGTTTATACTGCAACTACGTGCTAATACCCTAGGGAAAGTTATGAATCCTCTTCTTCTCCCCCAGGCAGAACAGACCGAGTTCTATACCATATAGATGGCAACTGGTCTACCGCAGAAAGAAATGGCAATCTACTGCGGGGAAAAATTTAGTCATGTATCGAAAGATACATGATCACCTAAGCGTGTATCACGCATGGCACATAATTGACATGTTGAGCAGACCTGGGAAAGAAGCGTGCTATTTAACGTGATCAGCAATTTGAACAAGGCCAGCACGCTCAAGCTCTCGGCCACGATGACTTGTGGCCTCGTCCTAGAAATTATGTGCCGTAGAAATTTCAACTGTCTCGATGTTAAGTATAAGTGCGCTTTTTTCTATTTCCATTTTCTCTAAAACTTCGTCATTGCTCACGTGTTCAGCCGATGCCATTCTCAGCATCCTTTTGTAAAGCAACGGTTCTGTTGCTTCAAGTCTATTTTCCAGACAAACAGAATGAAAAATGTCGAAATATTGTTTGGAATGTAACAAAAATAAATCAATAAAGGCAATAAAAAACAAAATTACCTAACTCTGGGTCAAGGGCAAGGTAGATAAGCAGATAAAAAAAAAAACAACAAAAAAACTCGTGGTTTTGCTTTGTTTTGAGGGTTGGGTTTGAAACGAGGCTGGTATGAATTGGAGTGGGGGGGATTGTTTATAGCCTAAGAGCAGATGAATAGCTGTGTGAGCGAGTTCTTTTTTTCTTTTTTTTTTTCTTTCCCTTGTGATGAAAAAAAAAAATACACCTCATACTGGCGAGACGTTCTTTTGTACCCTCCCCCCACCATCTCTCAGTTTCTTTCGTCTTCTTTAAAAGAAACAAAAAAAAAAAAAAAAACATCTATTTTTGACGCATGATATATTTTTTATTTCAGAAAACTTAATGGACGCTTTCTATAAAAACAAAATCGTGGACATGGTGTCTGTTAAGTGGGGCGATTTTTATTATTTTCAAAAATGTTATAATCAAAAATATATAATCGTCTAGGTTGTTTTGTTTTTAATACACGTTTTTTCTTTTTTTAGTGTATTTTTCTGAAGGCCAGACGGTTCGTGTATAAATTATTACATTTTTCATGGCCCTTTTGACTCAAGCGGTTGATACCGCCAAAACTATTTGATTCGTTGTGGATTCATTTTTTGAATTCTTGGCAAAAGGTTTCGTATTTATTGACCAATGAAATACGAGATTTTCAAGCCCTTGTGAAATTCTGGACGGAACCGGTATGTTCCTGCTTTTTCAATAAAAAAAAACTGCTATGAGGGATAAACACCGGAGAAAGAAGGAACCGTTGAGAAAGTAGTTAACGGCCAAAGAAGACGGCATTTCCGCCCACACTTCAAGAGGAATAGTCCAGCTCAGGGGTTCATAAATCAATACGGGGAAAAATAGAGCCGACAGATTCAACGCAGATTTAAACCCCAGGACAGAACATTCCTTCCCGAGAAAAATTTAGATGGAACGAACTTTCAAGTTTAACTTTCCAGCAAAGTCCTAAGAAAAGCCCTCGAGTGAGTGTAAAGACCAAAACCCGTTCGTGCTGACACGTCCTATTGTTGAGCATTCAGGCCGTTATCTATCTATCTATCTATCTATCTATCTATCTATCTATCTCAGTCTTTTTTATACTCTTTCATATCTATCTATCTCAATCTTTAATCTACGAAATTAAACTAAAACATGAGTAGGTAAAATATAAATTACATCTAATGAAATCAACTATTAAATCACGAAGACAAAATTACTCACTAAATCTTATGCCAATTCAAAATTATGTTAACGCGAAAACTTAATTAACTGACTGATGGATTGAATCAACTGATTAACGCCGGAAACGAATCACTTTTATATATTTTAGTTATCCCTCTAGAATATTCTACAGAAAACAGGAACGCTCGTGAAAATTCTAGAATTCTGTGATATTTTAGCTTAATTTATTGCTAATAAAATGGGTTAAAAAATGACAAAATTAAAAATATTTTAGACTGTTCCATATAAAGATATACATAATACAACAATACGATAACAATAAGTACAAATAATTAATATAAAAACCTAGTTGCATAATCTGTAACTGCTAAAAGACTTAGCGAGAAAAAAAATATGAATATGACGAAAGAGGAGGTGGTGTTGAACAAAAGCAGGACCTGATAGAGCAAAACCGAATAAGACTTCGTGCACAGCGGCACCTAAATTACACAGAACTGTTAAATCTAATTCGATAGACAAAAAATTGAAATTTGTTCCCCAGTGTTATTAGTACCATTAATTTAATCAACTCACCAGTAGCAAGGCAATAATGCCACTAAAACGCAAGAAGCTGCTAGGAGTGAAAAAGTATGAAACGACTTTAGAAGGAACCGGAAAACATATCCTAAACAGGGAACAAGTGATAAATCTCTACTCCGGGGAGAAGTGTGAACCGGACGATTGGTGAACCTATTTACTCCTATTGAGGAGAAAAAAAAATTAGTAAGTAAAATTTCAGAGTTCAGGGGGAGATTCGTTGTATTGTCTAAAGAATCAAGATATTTAAGGAAAGCCCAAGAGTCAAACGGCTGAAACACATTCCTAAAACAGTGGAAAATGTAACTCTGCGATTATATTTAAACTAGAAGTTCCTGTAAAAATTTCACGATTTTATTTTTTGAATTTTCTAATGCGTCATAATTCCTAAGTTAATGAATGAATAAGGTTGGGGTAAGGTTAGTTCTGCATGCAAGTTCTACGGCCACCAGTCAAAATGCTCCTATTTCGTCATTGAATATTTAATCTTATCATCTTTAACGAAATATTGCAATAATAACCATATGGACGAATGCAGGTCATTATTTTAAGAAGTAAGAGGGTACAAATTAAAAGATATAAAACTGACAGTTTTTTCCCCCTTTAACTGAAGCAGACCTTAAACATATGAAAATGTTTTCATCTCCACTGATTTTTTTCATTCTTTTCCCAACTGAAACGAAACAGTTCTTCCAATATGTCTTTTCCGTTTTTCCTCGAGATCACAATGGAATAGTCCATTAATTATGTGGTATTAGCAGGGCGTAACGTACATGTTAACGAAGGAACGGAAGAACAAAGAGAATTATAATATGATGATATCTACTGGCTGGTTGCCGTAGTTTAATCGGTCAGGTGCTGTTCCGGTCAGATTAGGTGATGCGGATCCAAGTCTTGCTGGAGGCTAAACATTTATTTGCGAACGGCCGGAGAATGTTAAAACCAGATTACCTCTGTGATATATCCAACAAAAATAAATAAATAAAATAAAATGAAAGAAATATTAGTAATAAAAATAATAATGATTTGGATTTATCTATGAAAAACGGAGAGTTTTTTCTTCGTTTGTGCGCTGAGGGCATATCATAATCGGAATCGTGACGGCTGTCGGGTCTTTCAACATCAAGCACCCTTCACCGGTTACTCCAATAAGGACGGATCAGACCCTGATCAGCCACCTTGATTTCACGTCAGACACCTGAATAATGGTTCTGAAGTTTTATATTTTAGTGACATTACCATCAACCAATAACATTCAAGCATTGATTAAACACCATCTGTTTGGTTCTAAGAAAGCTTTCACGTTAATTTGATGCCAATCCAATGGCTTGCAGAATAATCTGGCGAAGGGTCTCGCAATAAAAAAAACTATCATCATATTACAATTCATCTTGTTCTTCTGTTGTTATGATCCCAGATAAATATTGTCCTGGGTATGACGATAAATCTGCGTCCTGGGTAAGTATATAAACTACCTCCGACATTTTTGAGGAGGGTGGAAACACCTCTTAGTTGCTGGTGTTCCTAGATCAACCCTGACCCGGGGGTGGTAACACCTGTTAGGGTCCCATCTATGGGTAAATAGGTAACCCCAAAAGGGGTCAAAGCACTATGAAAGTATTAAAATAGGTTTTAATACTAGAAATATATTTTGGAAAAAAAAAATTACCAGAAATACATTTTTAAAAAACTTACCGGCAAAAAAAATCTTGTCGGCGTTAAATAACCCATTGTGGTTGATATGCCGTAAAAGAAAAAAACAAATCAAACCAAACCAGATAAATAATTGACCATTCCGTTTTGTTTAAAAAAAACGGAAGAAAATGTTATATCAGAGATGCAATTTGATTTTAGTGAGAAAAAAAAACACACACACAATAAGAAAGGAACAAAGGATAGAGGAGATGATAACGCTATAATACTTTTAACGTCTGCTTCAGTGAAATGAAAAGCCTTGTCAATTTTGAATCTTTAGGTTTATGCCCTCTTACTGCATTAAGCAATGACCAGAATTCATATGTATGATTCATGTTGTAATATTTCGTTAAAATTGTTAAGCTCAAATGCTTACCGATGCAATAAAGGAATTCCCACGGGTATTCTATAGCTGTGGAACTCGCAAAGCGATTATACAATCATTAAATTAAGAATTATGATCTTCGAGGAAAATTCAGATAGGAAAGTCGTGAAACGTTCATGGATACTACTTGTAATTGTTGTTATTATTTCTGTGATGAGTAGTGGTCTTCGAAGCTTTGAAGTCGGTCGAGAG
Source organism: Acanthosepion pharaonis (assembly GCA_903632075.3). NCBI lineage: Eukaryota > Metazoa > Mollusca > Cephalopoda > Sepiida > Sepiidae > Acanthosepion > Acanthosepion pharaonis. Next base: position 385,689 of record CAHIKZ030000632.1, read on the forward strand.
ATAAGTTGATTGAAAGTTCATTGTGTGTTTGTATGCGAATCTATCTATCTATCTATCTATATATATATATATATATATATATATATATATATATATATATATACAAAAGGGTGAAGTTTTCTGAAACGAATTAATGAATCAAAGACTGAAATTATTTTTTAGCAGAGATATTGTATAACAACCGCAATTTCAAACCATAAAAGCCTCACTTGGCTAACAACAATTAATTTAATGCTCGTCAGCTGTGGAAGTAACTTTGCGATCAAATTTCATTATAATTCAGTTCACCGCTTTCAAAATCCCATAAAAGCATGAAGCGTGGCAGTTTTGTTCATGCAAAGTGCCTGGCCAAATACAGGGTGTCCATAAAGTCAGTGAGCACTTTAAAAAATTTATAACTTTATTTGTATTTGCAATAGAGAAATAATCTGTCAAAAATGTTATAAAGTCTAATGTACCTAGTTTTAAGTATAGCTAAAATAACTAATGTGAAATCAGTTGGCAAATGTTTTCCGTGAACTGCAAAATCGTATTACCCTTTGTATTGCTAATGATGGAGGACATATGGAAACTTAAATAAAATTTCAATAAAACCTTAAAAAATATAGATTTACTTCTTTCTAATCCTTTTTACAAGTTATTTCTATCGCAAATGCAAATAAAGTTAGACATTTTTTAACGTGCACACGAACTTTATGGACACCCTCTGTGTGTGTGTGTGTGTGTTTGTGTATTGACGAGTGTTCTTGTTTGAGCACGTATGAAAGAAAACCAGAACATATACCCAACGCATACACACACACACATATATATATATATATATATATATATATATATATATATATATATATATATATATATATATATATATATATATATATATATATATATATATATATATATATATATATATATATATATATATATATATATATATATATATATATATATATATATATATATAAAAAAAAAAAAATGAGGAGACGTAGTGGGTTGCGACTCGGACTGAGGGCTCGGAGAGCCGAGTTCGAATTCCAGTCGAATTCATTACATTCACTAACGTGCTTGGGAAAGGTATGACTCCTCTTCTTCTCCCTCCAGCTATGGGTGAATAGCAGGACAGACTGGGATGGAAGTTAGTCTAGGAGCAGGACAACTCTGAATTAAAAAATTGCGGAAGGTTTTTTCGGGATCTTGTTGCAAAACAAGTTTGTTATAAGAAAACAAGTTGTGATTTTTGTTCTCGATGATTGCTCAAAAAAAAAAAAAAATGAAAAATAATAGTCGTGGTTTTGTGCTGAGCCAATGGCAAACTTTTGCCCGAACCAGCAAATGTCAAACCCATTCATTAAATATTTGGGCTTTACTGCTGTTACTACTAAATATTCAGATAGGCGCTTCAAAAGAGAAAATGTTGAAAGACTACTTGCTACTTAATTTTCTATTTTAGGATATTGGATACGTGGCAAAATGGCTTGGGGTGAAAAAGTTCAATATGTAAATAATGTTGCAGGTAAGAAAGAAAGAAAAAAAGCAGAAGGTAATAAATTCAAATTTTTCCTTTATCTTTCTTCCCCTCCGTCAGAAGTTAGACACTGAAAATTAAATACGTGACCCCTATTTGCAGGCATAAACAACAACGTTCGCCGCCATTTTTAAAAACATATCATCCCCCACCCAAAGAGTTATACATAGCCAGACCTTGTGCATAGTATAAAGGGCGTCTTACACAATTATTCCAATAGAGAGATGGGGTGAGAAAACGAGAAAGGAGGAGAAAGACAGAGAAAAAAGAAAGAGAGAGGAAAAGAGATGTTATAAGAGAGAAAGAAGGTTGGGAAATAATGAGAGGAAGGAAAGAGAAAGAGAGACAGTGAAGTAGAGGTTAGAGGGGAAAAGATGAGAAAGGTGAAGAGAAATGGAGACAGGGGGGGAAAGACGGAGAGGAAGAGGATAGAGGAAGAAAGGAGAGAAAGAGGGGAAGAGAAGAAAAGAGTGAGAGAAAAATGGGGAGGCAGAGGAAAAAGAAGAGGAGGAAAGGTGAAGAGAGAAAGGAGAGGTGAATGTTGATATTAAGTTATACAGCCAATAAATCTCCCTACATAGTGGAGGTGGGATCTCCAGTCATCCCTCGGATTGGAACGAATACCCGGATAATATAGTCCCTTCACCCAAAGGATTGTTAGTCGACATTCATTGAGTTTTGGCCTTGTCACTGGGTGGCACCTAAGGATAAAATAAAATATATATATATATATATATATATATATATATATATATATATATATATATATATATATATATATATATATGAAAGTCTCAAACACTAATAATTCATGGTTATAATTTATTACATTGGAATCGTAATCACGATCCAATTCATCAGACCTACACATTTAAAAAGAAAACAAAATTTATCTCCGGGTTTAAAATGAAATTTCAGTGAGAGTGTATGTGTGAGAGTGAGAAACAAGAGGGAAATGTATGAAAGTTCTAGAGAGAGGTGTAATGGAAGAAGAAGAAAAGGAAGTGGCCTGAGATGAGGGTGGGGAATAAACATACACATACACTTTCACATATTTTTTTTTTTAAACCCTAAGATATATTTTTTCTGTTTTCTTTTTGAATTTGTAGCTCTGATGAATTGGATCCAATGTAATAAATTATAACCATGGCATATTAGTGTTTGAGCATTTTATATTATATTCTTGCTCTGTCTTGTACATTTAGGTCTACCTGAATTTTATCCTCCTGGATATATATATATATATATATATATATATATATATATATATAATTATTTATTTAAAAATATGATTCCATCGCAAATTTAAATAAATAATTATATTTAAACTCTACTTTTGTATCGAGCACTGTTTTTTAAAAATAATAACAAAAATACTAAAGAACTTTCGATTATTTACCTAACGAGTTCTTTCCTATTTTCTATATATTTTGCACACACACACACACACACACACACACACACACACACACACACACACACACACACATATATATATACACATACTGACCAATAATCTTATCATATATATATATATATATATATATATATATATATATATATATATATGTGTGTGTGTGTGTGTGTGTGTGTGTTTTTTGTTTTAGGTTAGTAGTAAGCAGATATATATTTATGCTGACATATACAACGATATATCAATATAGAGCTCAATATATATCCCTATGCATCTTGAAAAATCTAGATGACGAGTGCCGGGCAGATGATCCTCCCTCTGACTTCGTTCGTACAGCTCAAGTGAAGAGGATCTGGCGTGTAGCATTTCCTTGCCGGTCTTTTCGCACTCCTCCCCGGTCTTTTGAACAGAAGTAGAGGTTTATCCCTTGCTTCCTGTTTAGGATTGGGTTTTTGAAATTTTTTTCATTCTCTTTCATTGCCAGTAGGACCCTTGCCTCTTAGTGACATTATCGCATCGCTTCGGGGCGAATTGATTGAAAACAATAAATCCTCCAAATCTAAGCTAATAATGTTTCATCCCCCAAAGAGTAGACCCTGGGTTTTCTCCAGTCATGATGAACGGTTGTACTCTCAAGGAGGGCCTGGAACGTCTATTAAGACTCGAGCTCAATCCAGACCCCAAACGAATATATCACAAAAGATGCTGGGAGAATGTTCGGTTCCCTGTGCCAGATGTCTTCTGTCTTGATCTATCTTTTCAAACCAAAAATGGTATATTGCTTTCCTGTCGAGGCTGTAGCTACCCAATACTCATCATACAGCCTTGAAAGATGTGAAAAACGGTTTCCGCAGCCTTGTGGGTGATGAACTACTTCCCATCCTACAGCCTCTTCCCACAAACCAGACGTTTCTAGCCAAACGCTACTCATTGTTTTCAAAGCAGATGTTCAGGCTAGCTTCATTTTTTTAGTTCCATAAGTTATTGTCTTTCGCAGCTAGGAGACGTCATGCCCTGTACACAGGGTCGAATCATCATTCCCTTCATATTCCATTCGTAAAGAGGAAGTTCCACTCTAGAACTATCACTTAGTGGAACAATCTCCTAAAAGGTTGCTTTACTGATCATTACAATCTTAACAACAAGTTATTTTATCTATCCTACTTATCCACATCGTCCTGGGTATGCCGATAAACTACATACGGCAGCAAAGTCACTGATTAGGAGATTAAAGATGGAACCACCTCTTAACAGCTGCTGTTGTTCCCAAGTCCAACCTTACCCTGGGTGGTAGCACCCGTTAGGGTCCCAGCTATGGGCAAATAGTGAACTCCCAAACGAAAATCAGCAGTACATTTTTATAATTATCAGCTATGCATTTTTATAGTAAAAAGATCCGCAATCCAACGTTCTTCTATGAAAAAATTTTAAAAATACATTTTTATAGTAAAATTACCAGCAATATATTTTTACAAAAAATTACCAACAATACATTTTTGTAGAAGAATTACCGTATTTTCCGGCTGAAAAGACGCACTTTTTATCCTAAAAATACTCTGAAAAATACGTGTGCGTCTTCCAAGACGAATGTAAGGCAACGCCTTGGCTTAAGTAAGCCTGGACGGTCACCTAATTGGCTTGATTGTTACGGACGCCGATTTGTACGTTGAGACATTACACTATAATGTTAGCTATCTATTTAATTAAGCTTTTTATATCATGAAACCTCAGTACTTAGCTGTTACAAGTATTTCCAAGACTATAAACCTTCCTGGAGCCGAGCCACAAGCTTAAACAAGCTCTGTTTACTAGCATCGACAGGAGTCTTTCTGCTCTTGACTAGTACGTCATTGCCATACAAACAAAATCGGATGAGTGATTAATGTAAACAATACGTGGCGCCAGTATGTGTCGTTGTATGAGAATAACATTTTTCTTAGAAATTTCTTTCCAATATTACGGTACGTTTTCCAAGCCGCAGCGTCTTGTATTCCGGAAAATACGGTACCAGCAATACGTTTGAAAAAATTCCGAGTAATACATTTTATCATCGACAAACTATATATGTAAAAAAACGTATGTTTACTCTGAAAGTATATAAAAAAAGGTGTGCAAAATATTTAGATTTCGGTATTAAATATCCCATAGAGGTTTTGATATGCCGCTAAACAAAATACCCAACCAACCAAATACTTATCCTCATAATATGTTAGTCTTACTCTCTCTTACGCCCGTATGACAACCAAATTCAGTAACCCTCCAGCTTGGGTCTTGTTTTGTGTAAAAACATACTATATAAAGCTTTATCCCCTTTTTTCCATAAGGGAAAACCGCTTATGTAGGCGAAACGTGCTGGTAGCAGTTTGGCTACAGGAGAGCATCTTGAGGTGCGTTTCGGCAAAGAATCTCACAGATGTGATTCCCGTCAAGTTCGATTCTTATGCGGTGGGGAAACAATTTGTCTTTAGTAGGGCTTCTTGATCTAGGCCGGTTGTTATTAAAACATGTGTACCTACTAAAATAAAAATTACACATTTACACACACACACACACACACACACACACACACACACACACATATATATATATATATTATATCATAAAGAAGTGGCTTATACAAAGAATTAATTAGCAATGTTAATGAGATTAATGGCGAAATCACTTCGCTAACAATGCGACATTAATTTACTATCAATTCCTTGAATAATACGATCCTTATAATTGTAGTTGCATATTTGAGTTGTTGTCAGATGGAATTAACGTGTCAAGTACTTTCGATAATTTCAAATTATCATCTTCGGGGGTGCAATTTTTCCATATATAGGCAAAATACTAAGACGAAATATGTGTAGTGTAGACCGAAAGATGTCTTCTTTAAAATATGCTGTTTATTGACAGTTATATTATTTCGTCTTGGTGTTTTCCCTGTAAATGTAAAAATGTTATCATATATATATATATATATATATATATATATATGCGTGTGTGTGTGTGTGTGTTTGTTTGTATTTAATCAATTCGCTCCAAGCAAGGTGAGAATGCCACTAAGACGCAATGAAAGTTTCATGTTATGTACCTAATTTTTTATTTCAATTTTATATTTGAAAATGTATTTATAGAATTTTCGATTAGTGTCAGTCAGTCTTTTCTTTTTTGTTTTCTTTTTTTCATTCTGTTATTTTCTTTCTTTCTTTTTTTTCTTTTCTTTTTTGTTTTTTTTTCTTTGCTTTTGTTACGCCATTTTTTTTTCATTTTCCAATACCACGTCTCGCGCATTCACATGAGCATTCCTTGTCTTCTGTTGATTTACTTTTTTATAAAAATAAATTTAATATGTTTGCACCCAACTCTGATGTAATATTGTTGATGATGAGTTGCTTGTTTTTTTATGGTCCATGCCTCGAGCAATTGTAGTCTTTTTTACGTACTCAATAAAAGAGAAAAAAAAGTGTTTGATAATGGCTAACTCTCACCGAAAGCACTCATATATAGGAAAATAGATTTTCAAACATGAACCTGAAATAAACAGAACATTCGTTGGTATTTAACCAAATCTGTATAATTTTAAAAATTGCTGCAACACACACACACACACACACACACACACACACATATATATATATATATATATATATATGAATAAAGACAAAAGGAAAACTTACCTTAGCCGACGCGTTTCGTCCTCTGAGGGACTTTAGCGAAAAACTTTAGTTTTCTTTTTGTCTTTATTCATATTGTCCTTTTACAGGTATATTCTATCTGAATTTTTTTACACGTATATATATATATATATATATATATATATATATATATAAATTTAAAAATCAGGAGGTCATTTGAATGCGCTACCTTGGTTTCAACCGTGCGGTCTCCTCAGGCGATTTTTATCAAATGACCGCTTAACGCTTTATTCTTTTTTTTTTAAAAACTAATGAGCGCTATATTATTATTTTCAAAAATAAATAAACAGACGCACGACGTTCAGTGTAATACAAAGGGAGGAGGAGGATGTGAAGAAGAAGAAGGAGGAGGAGGAAAAGAAAAATAAAGCAAGTAAATGAATCGGTGTGTGTGGGGGGTAATTGAAATGTACATTACATTATATTTTATCCAGTCTCATATCTATCTATCTATCTATCTATATATATATATATATATATATATATATATAATGTCATCCACAGACAGACTGTTTCGCATGTTATGAAATGGAATTAAGTCTGCCTATTATTTAACATATTTCTGTTTGTACGTTATCATTTTTAACGTATTCGTTTTCTGTTGTTTTTCAGTGGCGCAAAATCAATCACGTCACTGGAAATATTTAATGACGATATATCTTCATGTGTATCTTGAATAAAATTAACATCTTGTGTTTCTTTTGTTTCACTAGATCTGAATACGAATTTAGTTATTAGATGGTGTGATTTTGTTTTTGTTAGTTCTTTATACGATTCTTCATAACGTGCCATAATCATTTTCAAATCACGTTGGAATTACACAGTTATCATTTGTAAGAAAATGATTTCCAATTTTACTGGCTATTTGGAGACCTTTTAGACATCTACTTGCAGATAGTGGAACCAGTTCTTCATCATCACTACTATAAACTAACGTGGAATCATATAAATACTATATATGTACAGTACATAGCTCCTGCCCACACCGGAAAGATAGATTAGATTCTATTTTACTTTGCAAAATGTTACTTAATCATGTTACATAGAGTTTCGTTATTTTATAAATTATAATTGATTGATGTTACTTAATCACACTCAATTCTCTTTTTGTGCGTATTCTTTTTGCAAGGTTTTAAAATAACTCGGTCCAACGAAAAGGAACCGATTCTTTTTTGCAACATTGTTTTTTTACTTTAACACGGTTTAAAGATGTGTCCTTGAACACCAAAATTATTGTGGCAAGTAAACTATTAAGTTACATAAAATAAAAAGTAAATAAAAAATCCTATTATGTTTTAATGTAAATATAATACAATGCCCACAAAAACAGTTAATTCGTTTCGTTGATTTAATAAATCTTTATTTTTAAGTAACTTAATAATATATAACTTTTTATGTAGGCATAGAGGACATGTGTCATTTAATGACCTACAAGTTCTCGTTTTCTTGAATAATTTCCATTTTATTGTGGGGGTTTTATTTGTTTCTTTTAAATGCCAAAAGTATTTAGAGAGGGATGTTTGGTTACGATACCCATTGTTGTTGAAATAAGTTGTTGGTACCATCTAAGTCATTTTTAGTGCTACAAAAATTAAAAATTTTAATACCTGGATTTTCAATCGATGAAATAGTACATTGGTAAACTATAGATTTTATAAGACATTTATTTTGCAAAGGAAAATTTATGGGATTTCTACAGTTACATAATTTTCATTAATATTATTGGTTTTCGTTCTGGAATCACTATTATTATGATTTTGGTATTTATTTAGAATTTTATTATCACTATTTACATTATTCGGATTATTGTCATCATCTTTGTCGCCATATTTATTACAACGTTTCGGCCGTTTTTACGCTCCGGCCTTCCGGTGGTTGGAATGTCGAACTGATCCCTCACTGGAGTAGACTGTTCTAGTTCCACGCCTTTATCCACTGTGCCATGTATCCAGTTCGAAATCCCAACCACCTGAAAAGGCTGGAGCGTACAACGGCCGAAACGTTGTAATAAATATGGCGACAAAGATTAGGACAATAGTCCGAATAATATAAATAATGTACATAATACCTCATTTCAGAAATATAGACAAATTTTATTATGTTTTGTTTATAATTTTTTTCAAAATTTTCAGTACAACTATAACTTAATTTTAGCGTATTCTTATTGAAAAAAAATATATCGTGGATTTGTATCTCTGGTGCTTTAACTACTCTAGAAATAATTATTAAAATATTAATATTTTGTGGTAAAATAGGGTAAGAGGACATATAAGAACGAAAAATGGAAGGAAAAGATAGAATGAAGAACAAAAATGGGGGAAGAAAAATCATCATCATCATCTTGCGGCCTCAGCCGAGATTGAACTCACTACACCTTTCCAGTATTCCTTATCTGTCATAGCTAATACTTTGATTGGTGTAGTTCATAATCTTGTCAAATAGCTGAATTCTTGATGCTTCGCTAGGGCTATCAAGGGTGTTTTTTTTATCGTGATACCATCACTAAACCAAGGCTCAGAGAGACTCCATTCACCCTCCGCAGGTTTTGAATTCAGAGTTTTCCTTCTCCTAGACCAGTTGACATCCAAGGCTATAGAACCCAGTCTGTCCTGCTATTACCTATAGCTGGAGGGAGAAGAGGAGGATTCACACCTTTCCCAAGGTTATTAGCACGTAAGTGAATGTAATGGATTCGACTGGAATTCGAACTCGGCTCACCGATTCCTCAATTCAAGCCGCTATCCATAAAATCATAAGAGGGTAGAATTACTGCCTTCCCAAAAATTTACTGCAAAAAAAGAAATGAATAAATAAAAATGAACATGAGAGAAAAGAAGAAATAAAAAAAACCCGGAGAAGACTTAACGGGATATAAAATAACAGAAACATTTATTTTCTGTCTCATTAACAGCCATCTAGATTTCACCTGCATAAATTATGTCGCCTCGGCCCCTGTTTCTAATAAAACCTTTTTTGACAGCAGGATTCGTGGTTTCAAGGTTTTGTGTCTAACAATGGATTCCATTAGTTTGTAGGCGTTCAGAATATTTTTCAAATCTAACAAATCTAATCTGGTTGAGATAAAAGTGGAAAATGAAATGATAAGAAAGGAAATTACTATATATATATATATATATATATATATATATATATATATATATATATATACGAATGCGAGAATTTTTCCCGATAAATCTTATGACATAGGAATAAAATCTTGAGAAATCGAAAAATCTATCTATCTATCTATCTATCTATCTATCTATCTATCTCACTTTGTTCACATCTATCTATCTATCTCACTTTTTTCCACATCTATCTATCTATCTATCTATCTATCTATCTATCTATCTATCTCACTTTTTTCACATATATCTATCTCACTTTGTTCACATCTATCTATCTATCTATCTATCTATCTATCTATCTCACTTTGCTCACATCTATCTATCTATCTATCTCACTTTGTTCACATCTATCTATCTCACTTTTTTCCGCATCTATCTATCTATCTATCTATCTATCTATCTCACTTTTTTTCACATATATCTATCTCACTTTGTTCACATCTATCTATCTATCTATCTGTCTATCTCACTTTGCTCACATCTATCTATCTATCTCACTTTGTTCACATCTATCTATCTCACTTTTTTCCGCATCTATCTATCTATCTATCTTTTTTTATCTATCTATCTCACTATCTTTTCTATCATATATCTATCTCATCTTTGTTCACATCTATCTATCTATCTATCTATCTATCTATCTATCTCACTTTGTTCACATCTATCTATCTATCTATCTATCTATCTATCTATCTCACTTTTTTCACATATATCTATCTCACTTTGTTCACATCTATCTATCTATCTCATCTATCTATCTATCTATCTATCTATCTATCTATCTATCTATCTCACTTTTTTCACATATATCTATCTCACTTTGTTCACATCTATCTATCTATCTATCTATCTATCTATGTCATTCCGTTCATATCTAACTCAGCTTTCATTTTTCAATTTAGATATGTTTATCTCAACATGTACGAATCTATTTTCTCTGCTCCTGCTCCCCCCCACTTCCTTTTAATTCTTCTTCACCCGCTCAACGTTTGCTTTTCTATCCACCCATTCCTTCCATAACCTTTTATTAGGTCACTTATCACTGACACTAACAAAGGATACATGGAAACACATAGCCAGACCCTCCCCAACAAATTTGACACAAAATGTCCTCATCTGCACTCAAGAGAAATGTCAACTGGCCGCAACCCAAACAAGGAAGGTAAATGGATTCTTTCATATTACAAACCTACAATCAAAAAAAAAAAAAAAAAAAGTCTCTACCTTTTAACCAGCCATAACTTGATTCTCTTTTTCAGAGGTGCGGTGTGGAGGGGGGGGTCACTAAAGTACTCTCAAATATTTTATGACACAAGCATGTCCCAATTATTATCATAATAAGTCTTAGTTATATAAAATACAACTTAATATTCTCTTAAGTGTGTAAGTGGCTGTTTTCGTTCACATTGAAGGAATCTTTTTAATCATTTCACTCCAAGCGAGGCAATAAAGCCACTACGACGCAAGGGATTACTGAGTGTGAAAGAATAAGAAAGAAGAAACACCTTATTAAGCAGCCGGAAAAATAGATAAATCAAAGTTAGCTGGAAAGTATGAAGAGAGTTCCCCAGTTTGATAGAAAAATCTGTTAGGTGTTAGTATAGAACTTATAAGGAAGAAGCTATTAGCATAGAACTTGCATCTATCTGATTCAACTTTAAATTCATGTGACCTTTTTGCCAACCTACACCCTTGTGCAAATTAATTAAAACAAAACGAATAATTTTGTTACTATTTACTTTTTTCCGTATTTTTACAATGAAACATGACCCAGTGCACATGTTAGTAATTCGTATGTCCATTCCACGAAATCGTTGCTTGCAGATTGACCACAGATTCTAGATTGGATTTAAATCAGGAGAGTTTCCTGACCAGTCTATATTACTTTGATTTACTCACTGGTAAGGCTTGCCGGTGTGTTCGTGTAACGTTACAATTGTCGTACGCTTCCTTGGAATAACGTCCATCGCAGCCAATAGCCGTAGGGCAACTAATCGACAGTGGAGACAATAGTGTCTGGACGTGATAGAAATCTGATGCAATCACGGATGACGTAATATTTTTCAAGGTCAAACAAATTTCATCATACGCCCGAAAATAGATTCATATTACTGCACACTTCTTTAAATGACTTATTTTTTTTTCAGGAAAAAATAGAAATCGATTACACCGTGTCACTCTAGCGGGACTGAAACTGACTGTTTCGTGAAAGAAAGGAAACTAAAGCGGTTGTTTCAATTAATTTGTAGTACTGCGCTTAAATTCATGAAGTCTAAGTACCATAGCAGAAAGTTAATCAGAACAATTACCATGGAGATATTTATAGAAAACACGTTAAGAAGCTAAATTACGTCGGTTGTAAAGTGACTGAAGCCGAGATGCCATGTTAGAACCAATAATATTGCGGATTCTTGTTTGGATTTCATGAATAGATCTCTAAATATATAACAAGAGCAACGGACCATATGTGGCAGCAATATTCAAATCTGGACGGATGTTAGACCGAACAGACAATGCTACTTTCGGTTGAGATTTCTAAAATCACTCTATTAAAAAAATCAGGAAAATAGGTTCCTTAAGTTTATTGCTTTTTTCTATCACTGATTTGGGGGGGGGTTCTTCCTTAATCTTTTTTTAAAGCAGTTGGAATGTCAGCATCTTGATTCTCTTCACGTTATATTGGTTATGCGCCATGCGTGATACATGACTGACGAGGCAGATTTTTTCCCGCAGTAGGTTGCCATTTCTTTTTACAGTAGACCATCCAAGGCTATAGAACCCGGTCTGTTCTGCTGTTTACGCATAGCTGGGTGAAAGAGAAGAGGATTCATACCTTTCCGTAAGTGAGTTTCAGTCAGTTATGTGCCATATGTGATACCCGCTTAGGCGATCATGTACCTTTCGATATATTACTGACTAGGCAGATTTTTCCCGCAGTAGGTTGCCATTTCTTTCTGCGATAGACCACTTGGCAGTCAAGGCTATAGAACGCGGTCTTTTCTGCTATTTACCCATAGCTGGGGGGAGAGGAAAAGGATCCATACCTTTCCCAAGGTAATGGATTTGATTGGAATTCGAACTCGGACCTCCGATTCATTAATCTGAGCTGCTATCCATTACGCCACCGTTGTTGCTATTGTTCAAAGTCTTCGAGTGATGTCTGTTATTTGGCACAATCTTTTATTATTGATTCTCTAGAGTCAATTCACGAGTTTCGAAGAATAGTGGTCCTCTCTAAAACCTATAGTCTTCATTTTACTTCTTACCTATTTTACAGTATACATCACCCTGTACAAGACCCGAGGGCCACTCGAAGTAGAGGGTTACGTTAAGAGGTAGTTTATATGGGTAGGAGGGGAAGATAACGGTTGGCTCTAGATTTGAACAGGTTAAGATTGTAGTGATCGGGGAAACATCCTCTTGGGAGTCTATTCCATAGGGCAGTGGTTCACGGGAGGAGGCTGTACGAGTGGAACTTACTTCTTACCGATCGAATACGGAGGGAATGTGGGTGATTTGCTACGATGTAAGTGGCATGGTCCGGTTCCTTGTACCACGGTGATAGTCCAAGGTAGAACCAATAAAGAAGAACTCGAACCGAGGTATGGAATAACACAGATATATTACAAACAGGAATATATACAGAGAAGTAGAAAGTGTTAGTACGAACAATCAGATTTAGTAGAGAGAACAATGTAGTCTCGATCAGTAACACTATACCAATGTTTTGCAGTAATTGTCTGAACACGACTCTGTTTCGGACTGCCTCTGACTCGACTCTTGACTCGACTTGAACTACTGACTCTGCTTGAACTACTGACTCCACTTGAACGACTGACTGACGATATTCAGTCACCGCCCCCACGAGGGTATCATGTGGCACAAGGCCTTTTTAACGTGGGTTCTCCGAGCCCGTGGGCTCGGCCAAAAATATACCCATTGAACGCGTATAAACGGGTTCAGGGTCGTTTTACCTCCCCGAAAGAGAATCCGCCCTTCGGCGTAGCCTCTTTTGGGTTCCTTCCCGCCCGAAGGCAGAGAGTTCAACCGAATAGTCGGTTCAGAAGTGAACGACTGACAATATTCAGTCTCCCCCGCCCCTGGGACAACATGTGACACAAGGTCGGTTGTTTATTGTGGGTTTCCTGGAGCCCGTGGGCTCGGCCCAACTATGCCCGTTTGAACCCGTATAAACGGGTTCAGGGCCATATTTTACCTCCCGAAGGAGACTCCGCCCTTCGGCGTAGCCTCCCTTTCGGGTTCCTCTCCGTCCGGAGACAGAGAGTTCAACTGAGCAGTCTGTTCAAAAGTGAACGACTGACTGACGATATTCAGTCACCCCCCCACGAGGGTGTCATGCACAAGGCCTTTTTTAACGTGGGTGTCATTAGGTCGGCCAAAAAATAGCCCATTTTTGAACGGGTTCAGGGGGCATTCCTGAAGGAGACTCCCGCCCTTCCATTCGGGTTCCTCGTAGGAAGAGAGTTGAACCGAACAGTCAGTTCAGAGGTGAACGACTGACTGACGATATTCAGTCACCCCCCCAAGGGTGTATAAAGGCCGGC
>CAHIKZ030000632.1:405000-415000 GCA_903632075.3 Acanthosepion pharaonis
TAGAAAAATAAATTACTTTTGTTTGAACTTATAGGATGACCATTTATCATTATGTATATTATTTACATTCTTTTTTTTAATCATTTCACTCCAAGCAAGGCATTAAAGCCACTAAGACGCAAGGGGTTACTGAGTGTTAAAGAAAAAATCCTTAAGGAGAGAGAACAATAAAAGAACAAGAATTACTAAGACAGAAGATAACGATTGATATTGCATTTAATTTTTTGGAGATCAAAGTTGAGTGGAAATCAAGAGGCCGGAAGAAAGTTCCGCAAGCGATTAGCACGAGAGAAGAAACTGCTAGCATAGAACTTACGGTTACATCTAGAAAGCAAGAGGCCTGAAGTGAATTATACAAACAAGAAACACGAGAGAAGAAACGGTATAGAACGTTCGGTTACATCTAGCTATTTTGCATTCATTCGCTGCGGAATAGCTGTAAGTGGAATATTCACTTGTCTTGATTATTGCGCACGCAATATAGTTCTCTCGCGCAGTAATTGAGACAAGTAAGATCAGGAAACAAGGCCGTTAACTACGTTCTCTTCCGCGCTTAGCTTTCCGCAGCAAATGTATGTAAACAATGCTAGCAATGGCTGTCGCGACGCGAATGAATATGAACTTTTACGGTCGATAACTCCAAAAAGGTAGATTTTATTAAATTTATCCATTCATTTTTTAATGAAGTATGTACATGTACACCTAAACGTAAGTATTTGGGAAAATTTTTAATGCAAACTAGGCGTGGGTCCTAATCTGCAAATTAACCCAGAAATTTTTGGTCTAGAATATCTGATTCGTTCGACAAGAAATGTAATAATTTGTTTTATTGAAGACTTTTTTCATTACGGAGAATATGGGGGGGGGGCTATTTAATGTTTACATAAATTAAAATTCGGCGGAACTGAAATTTATCATTTGGACCCTAGCAACGCAGTAGTGGCCGCAAAGACGCAAGGATTTAAAGGGAGGGGCCGGCGCGTATAACCCTTAACCCCCAAACCTTTCGCGCGTTTTTTTTTTTTTTTGAGGCCCCATTGTGGACTCTGCCATTTATTTCAGTACTGTTTTATAGCCATCCGCCATTTTTAAAATTATTTTTAAACTGACGCTACATTGTCAGTGATCAACTAAATAATATATATCGTGTATCTGCATGGCCGGTGCGGTGCATACTATGCAGGAATCCCCGATGAGGTTAAAGCCCCAAAAGGGCTAGTTTCAGCAGTTTTTTTTTTGTTTTTTTTGTACTTTTTACTTTTTTTCTAACTAAATTATAGTGTCAATCATTAACTATAATAATCGACTAGGCCGGTGCTTACTACCCTGAACCTCTCAACTGCGTGAGGGCCCAATGCCTACTGGGGAGGGGGAGGGGTGATCAAAAGCTCTAATTTCAGTAGCGCGTATTTTTTTAAATTATAATTTTCTTTTTGAACGGTTCTTTTAAATCAATTTATTCATTTATTTATTTATTTTTTATGCAATTCACCCCAAGCAAGGCAGGAGTGCCACTAGCATGCAAGGTGTTACAGAGTATTGAGAACAAGAATAAAGAAGCGTGTTTGAGGAAAGGATACAGAGAAAGACGGGGAACAAGATCAGGGGGTCAGATGACGATTGGCATTACACTTGAATATTTGAAGATTATTGTTACAAGAAGAGAATTCCACAGACAAGAAGTGCGAGAGAAGAAGATGTTTGAGTAGAAGAGACGGTTACATTTAACCGTTTCGACAGTGAAAGGGTGGGACTGTGATGCCAGCCTAGTAGCACGCTTAAATTTATACAGTCTGGGAACAAGCGAAAGTAGCTCCCCGGGACAGTTGCCGTGATGAATACGTTGTAGAAGAGACAGAGGGAAGGAAGCCATGACACGTCTGTGAGAAAGCGACTGTAGACGAGATGCCAGATCAGGACCTATCACATTGCATATTCGTCTCTGGATTTTGTCGAGGACATCGAGACGTATAGCAGGGGTAGAAGACCATATATGACGGAATTATTACAAAATTTAGCCCTAGCCTACCACTAACCCTTAAAACCCATAATTGACCCTAATTTTTCCGCCAAACGACCGGCAAAACAGTAAATACATAAAGTCTTGACATGCATTACCACCGATTTTTTCTTTTTTTTTAAGAAAATTTAGTTTGTCAGGGATGTCTTTTTATGTGTTGTGTTGGAATCTTTATGAAATTTTCTTTTCAAGTGGAGATGCGTCAGTGATTAATCTTTATGGAAAGGAAAAAATTAGCGACTTAGATATTTTTTCGAGTAAAATTTAGTCATGAAAATATTGGTGGTTATTAGAAAAAGAATAACATTTTCTCAGATTTTTAAAAAAAATGAAAACATCTATTCATTATAAAAGTAAATAATTAATGAGTATGTACTGAAATTTTCATTTAAATTGGATAATTTAGTAATTTGAAATATGCGCTGTCCTTCCCACACCATTTGTTCTTCGAGGTTTTCTGGTTCCCTTGTTGGGAAACTTTGGAATCGACATATTATAGAGAGGGGGTGTCTAGACCCTAACGCCGGCCCTGCTTAATGGAATGTTTGATACATTTGAAAGATTTTTTTTCCTCCGTTTTCAAAAAATGTGAATTTATACCTCGAGCAATTTATGAGTCATTTATTAAAATTTTAGTTATTTCTTGTCTTTTTTTTTCTTTTTTTCTTCTTTTTCTTTTTTTTTTCCGTTTTTTTTTCTGTTTTTTTTCTGTTTTTCTTTTTTCTTAATGACTTGGGTTTTTTATCGCAACTAGTCAATCTGTCATTCTGCGGGCATTCGCAATCAGGGCCGATCGAAAACATTAAGATTAAAAAAAAGCAAAAAAAAAAGCAAAAAGGAAAACAGAAAAAAGCAAAAAAGAAAAAACAGAAAAAAAGAAAAAAGAAAGAAAAAGAAAAAAGAAAGAAAAAACAGAAAAAAGAAAAAAAAAAGAAAAAAAGAAAAAAAGAAAGAAAAAGAAAAAAGGAAGAAAAAAAAAAAAGAAAAAAAAAAAGAAAAAGAAAAAAGGAAGAAAAAGAAAAAAGAAAGAAAAAACAGAAAAAAAAGAAGAAAAAAAGAAAGAAAAAGAAAAAAGAAAGAAAAAAGAAAAAATAGTGACAAGAAAATAAACAGGGTTTAAGAAGACAGAAAATGGCGATTAACTTTGCATTTAAATATTTGAAGATTGTAGTTATCAGTGAAGCAAGGAAACGTAAGGGAGTTCCGCAGGCGGGAAGAGCGAGAAAATAAACTGCTAAAGTAGAAATGGCGGCTGCATTTAGCTATTTCAACAGTAAAAAGGCGGGAACTAGATGCCAATCTAGTAGCATGCTTAAATTCAAATAGTCGGGACACCAAGGCAGCTGAGCAGTTGTCATGAAAATATTTGTAGAAAAGACAGAGAGAAGCCACCTGACGTCATTGAGAAACTGATTGAAGTTGAGATATCTCTTGTTTCTTATTTAGGGTTGGGTTTCCGGTTCCTTCTAAGGTCTATTTCAACTTACTTCTTTTGACGTCTCCCCACCCCTTGTACTCTGAAATTTTCGGTGGATAGCGGCTTGGATTGAGGAATCGAAGAACCGAGTTCGAATTCCAGTCGAATCCATTACATTCACTGACGTGCTAATACCCTTGGAAAAAGTATGAATCTTCTTTTTCTCCCGCCAGCTATGTGTAAATAGAAGGACAGACCGGGTTCTATAGCCTTGGATGGCAACTGGTCTACCGCAGAAATAAATGGCAACCTACTGCAGGAAATAATCTGCCTCGTCAGTTATTTATCGAAAGATACATGATCGCCTAAGCGGGTATCACGCACGGCACATAACTGACTGACTGAATTATTTTCACCTCTCCCAGTAGAAGTAGATAGGTTCGCCTATCGTCCGGTTCACACTCCTCCCCGGTCTTTTGAAGGGGCAGAGGTTTATCCTTTCTTCCTTGTTTAGAACTGGGTTTCCGGTACTCTATACTTCTAACATCTCCTTCTGAATACAGAAATTTTATCTACTATATATTTTTTTATTTTTATTTATTTTATTTTTTCTAAATAGGAGTAGATAGGGCCGTTTATCAACCATTTCGCACTTCTTTTTGGTGTAGCGAACAGGTGTAGAGGTTTATCCCTTGTTTCCTGCTTAGGTTTGATTTTCCGTTTCCTATTAGCCTTCACTTTCAATCGCAGGAGCACCTTGCGTCTTAGTGGCATTATCGCTTTGCTTGGGGTGAATTGATTACACCCCCACTAACAAACAAACAATTTCCTTGCTTGAATCATATTCGATAGTAAGCATCAGGTGTATCTTAATTATTTTGCAAGAATCTCAAAAATTTCTTTCCCCAACTTCATCTTAAAATATGTAAGTCCGTTCAGCTTGTGCCCAGTGCAAATTACGACAAATATTATTTCTGGGAAAATTAGCCTGTCATTCAAGGAGTCCCACCCTGTTCCCGCCACCCGCTATACAAGCATTCGGCAAGATATCTGGTTCCACCCACTTCTGTTCACCTTGAAAGAACACCTGTCAACGAAATATGGAAAAGGTTGATGTAAGACAAGGGACTTTGTCTTTGCCATGATTTCACGCTGAATGACTTATGGGGACGGGTAAGAAAGCCGGTATTGTCAGTTAGGGAAAAGGAGAGAAAAGTTTTGAATAAGAGTCAAGAAGTATTTACCTTGGAATAAAAGGGAATAAAAAAAAACATTCACATTCTTCTTTCATTTCTCTGCACATCCGTCAATCATTTCTCTTCCAGTGAGCACGCAGATAAGCATACACACCGATACATTGTAACGTAGCTTCCCCGTGTCTATTCTATGAATATTAGGTTGGCCACAAAGTCCTGACTCTCTTAGAAAACGGGGAAGTTGCTGGCAATACAGTTCAACGTTGATGACGTGTCATCAACGGTAAACTGTATTGCCAGCAACTAAACAGATTGTACGACAAACTAAAGAAGTAAAGGAGGCTTGTTTACAGTTTTTTTTTTATTCAAAGCCAGTGGGCTGGTATCTGGGACAGATTTGGATACTAGCTGATCGCTAGCAAAAGATCATCAAGAATGATAGTCTTTATTTTAAACAATAAATGTTGACGTTGCTCTATAAAATTCCGTTGTTTTCTTTCCGAGTCCTAAGTGAGTCAAGAAGAAATCTTGATCTCTCTCCGGTGGAATTTCCAAGAAGTACTGCATTTCGAGCTTGTTCTACGCGGTCGCGCCATCAATGCTAAAACTGTATTGCCAGCATCTAGACAGCGTGTACGACAAACTAAAGGAGTATCCTGCTTTGGTCAATCGATGACGGGCTTTGTTTCAGCAAGACAATGCGCGGCCACACACTTCCATGTTGACTAAGGAGAAGTTCAAACAGATGGACGGTGTTGAGACTCTTCCACATCCACCATTCAGTCCCGATGATGCTCCGAGTGACTTTAATAAGCTATGCTTATTAAATCACTAGGGTACTTCAACATGGTGTAATGGTAAGCAAACTTGTCTCGCTAGAACAAATACGACTGAATAGTGAATTCGATACTCACTGGGTGCCGCATACTTTCAGCCTGGTGTCACATCTAAACTACGCTTAGAGAATCACCTCCATTATCGGCCTGATATCATTCTTGTAAAGGTAGATGATATCATGATGGTATAGTTTATTTTGTTTTACGACATATTAATCTTAGTGAGTTATTTAATACCGACAAGATTTTTATTGTGGGTAATATTCTTTTTTTTTTTTCAAAAATTTAACTGCTGGTATTTTTTTTTCCAAAAATGTATTACTGGTATTAAAACCTATTTTTACATAGTGTTTTGACCAGTTTGGGGGTTAACTATTTGGCCATAGTTGGGACCCTAACAGGTGCTACCACCCCGGGTCAGGGTGGACCTGGGAACACCAGCAATTAAGAGGTGGTTCCATGCTCCTCAAAACCTCCTGATCAGAGGCCTTACTACCGGATGTAGTTTATCGTCATACCCAGGATGCGGATGTAGTTTATAGGTTAGCAGGAGGCACAGGTACTTACTGGAGCGGTACAGGGTACAGAAAATTTTTACAGCATCGTCAGCAATGGATCGTATATAAGAGTTCCACTTGAGGTCTGGGTTGAGTTTAATACCAAACAGACGCTCAAGTCACAGGGCTTCCCTGAGGGGAACGCCCGTTCATCGCGATTGGCGAAAATTCAGGGTCCCCTTGATGATGATAGAATGTCACTACTAGCGACGATGCTCCATGTTCCCGGAGGGAAAATGCATATAAGAGAGGAATATCCTGCTTAGCTTCTGAAAAGCATCTTTCTCTATTCATATGTGTCTTCAGATTTCTTTGTCGTGTTTTCCGTCGTTTGTGAATATAATACCAAGAAATTTGCATTTCCGCGCAATTGCCACTTTCTGGTTCGGCAAACAAATTTCGATTACCTACAAGCATATTTTCCGGCTTGCTTTCAAGCGTTTACATTCATCTTATTACATTATCACGTTTTCAAAAAAAACAAAAAGGAAAAAAAAACCCAAAGAGCTCGTTAACCAGAGATGTGCGTGACAACAAAACCAAGCTAAGGTTTCAGGTAAACAAAGAACTTTGAAGTACGTAATAAAATATCTTCTTATCCTCTGTGAAAGTAGTCAATGGAGATTTGCATGCACAGGGGAATGTTTTCTTTTTCGACATCGCGACTTCGGAGGGAGCAGGACTCCGATCACCAAGAATGAACTGAAGATGTTATATTTTGTAAATTATTGGCCTAGAATATTAGTAAAGGTTTTGGTATAATTGAGTCACGATGGAATATAAATTTGGAAAATGGAACATGAAGAAAAGTGATTTGGTGGTTCTTTGATTGTGGAGGAAGGAAAACTAGTAAGGAAATAATAATTCAAGGATTGTGAAAAAGCAAGAATCATAAGATGGAATAAAATTAGTAATAACATAATAATTTCGAGTTGGGATGAAAAGCAAGAATAATAAGATGGAATAAAACTAGTAATAAAACAATATCTGAATTTAACATCAAGCCGTGAGGCACCATATTATTGGTGGAATGATGACCAAATTTTCCGAACAAGTAACAACATTAAGTATTAATTTTTATTTCTCAACTCACAGGCTGTTAACAGTAACAGTCCCATACCAAATGTTATCTTTAAGATAATTCACTTTCTCAACAATGAACAAATCTAAATGCGCCCCACCTGGACACCTGACACCCGGGATAATTATCGGTTCCTGCTTCGAAACTGTCTACCCGCCCTCTTGCCAACCCTGTCACATGTAAGAGAGAGAAATTCGATCCATCCACGAAATCCAATCACAGGAAACACCTGTATCGGAATTGAGGCACGCTCTCACCTGAAACATGTAAGGCAAAACTAATGCACAACTGAATAACCTTTTTAAAATCTCCAAATTATCTCAGCGAACATTCCTTTTCGACCACGTTGAAGTTTCACGTTTCTAGCATATACATTCCGTGTAAGAATATACACCACTGTGCAGATTCATTATTAGTGAGAATATATATATATATATATATATATATATATATATATATATATATATATAATTTAATTTAAAGAGAAAACAGACAACTTTAAGGTTACATTAGTTATAATTCATTTCACCAGAGATTTTATTTTTCTCAGGATCTTCAGACTTCACTTTCAAAGTTGAAAAAATGAATTTAAAATTTACACTTTTTTTTACTTATATATATATATATATATATATATATATATATATATATATATATATATATATATATATATATTGATACATACACGTAACATAAATCTACTACTTAAAGTTACGTTGTTCTACTAACTCATCAAGTACGAATTATTACTTTTGATTTTAAAATAATATATTGGGTATTATGAAAGAAACGCTAAATTAAACGCAGATTCAAAGCTCAAATTTAATATAAACGAATATCTAAGACTTAAGTTACACTTCGAATGTAGGTATATGTATATTTATTAATATACACTTCTTAGCTCTGTCTAACCACATTGAGTACACCTTATTATTTGTTTACTTCTTATATTAAATTAATAAATATTCATTCACTTAGCTGTGTATGCACGCTAACGCACGTATATATGGTTGCTAATATCTAGTTATTTCAATTATCCGGATTAATAGCTATATATATATATATATATATATATATATATATATATATATATATATATATATATATATATATATATATATATATATATATATATATATATATATATATATATATATATATATATATATATATATATATATATATATATATATATATATATATATATATATATATATATGTGTGTGTGTGTATTGATGTAATAGGAAACAACAGTGAGATTAATGATCCAAAGTTCTTTAGTATTTACGTTTTTATTTAAAAAAACAGTGCTCGATATAGAAGTGGATCTTAAAATTAATATGTTTCGAAACTGGTTCAACTCATAAATTTTAATTTCAATATTAAACTTAAATTTAGTTATTCTAAACATAGCTTGAGACTGAAACTGTGCTCTAAATTCTAACTTCAATATTGAAATTAAACTTTATAACTTGAGTCAGTTTCGAAACCTGATCATTTCTGTATCGCGATGGAATAATATATATATATATATATATATATATATACATATATATATATATATATATATAATATTTATTAGTTAGAATAAATTCTATTTTTTTGATTTTGGAATTCTCGTATACTTGTATTTTGATTGGTCATTCCAGCTTATGTAACAGCGTTTCCATTAGCAAGGGGTGTTTGATCGATTTAAACCTTTTAGAACCCTTTATTCTACATTCAACACCACTTGATAAGACATCAGAAGTGTTGAAACAAAATGGCTTTTTTTGCAGTGATTTTATGACATATTTATGTTATAATTTTCGATTAAATAATTATATATATAATAATAATTATTATTTTTATCGGATAAACATATTTCAGTAGACGATCTATTTATTTATTAAACACTATATTTACTTACTTTCGTTTACTGGCCAAGATATTCAAGAAATTTTATTAAAGATTATTATTATGAGCTCTCCAGTAGGATTTGAACGTGCATACCTCTTGGCAGGAGAGCCTGCTATGAGATCTGAAATGCTTCAGACCATATCAGCCACGAAGTGCTCTGATGATCAAGATACCTTTAATATTGCCTTACAAATCCTTCCCAGACACTCGAAACATTCATATCTGTCCACTTTCTTGTCTTAATGTACACAAAACAATTTCTAAAGAAGGAATGTTTTTTTTTTATTTATTAATACGACATATTTTATTACTTACATTATTTTTTAGTTATTACCCATATCTGAGTAGACGCTCCGTTCATTTATTTTAACTGTATATTTATTTATTTTCGTCTACCGGTCTGAATATTCGAGAAACTTTATTAAAGAGAAGACATGGGCTCTCCGGCAGGATTCGAAGCTTTGTCCCCGTGGAAAACCCTCTATAAACCTAACATTCGACCTCCGGTGGAAGTTTGACCACCCAACAATTTGACGGTGCATGGCATCTGAATGATCGTGACCAGAGACGTCTCTACCGTGTGCGGTTATAGATAAGGCTGGTTCAAATCAGTATTCTTTAGCAGTAAGCTGCCTCTATTAACATAATAACACCGGACATAGCGCCTCACCTGTGTCCGTAACGGCAGTAAACGGATCCTGAAGGATTGGCTGTTTATGACATGGTCCAGTGAGTAAGGCTGCTAGTTGGGTCCAGGTGTGGCACATATCCTATCGGGGTCATGGACGTTAGATAACAAAACATTTAGTAGCATAGTGGTGATTCTAGAATCGTCTCTACTGAGTTTCGTCGACGTGCCCTCCAGCAATCGTTCCGTCCACTCGTTAGGGAATATCAGAAATTGAATGATTATTTTCTCGTTTTTTTTTTTATATATATATATATATATATATATATATATATATATATATATATATATATTGCTTTGAAAAAT
>CAHIKZ030000632.1:417500-425000 GCA_903632075.3 Acanthosepion pharaonis
AATGTTCCTCGAGCGACGCATTTCTTTACTCATTGGCCATCGGACTAGGATCAAAGTGTATTATCTGTTCTTCTCATTTCTAACGATAATGGTAATATTAGCCGTTTCCTTATAAGGAAACAATCAACATTAATCAACTGAGCAGTTAGTGCTGCTATCAGTTGAAATTCAGTCAAATCTGTCTATTAAAACAATTTTTCAGTCAAAATAGGTTTCTCGAATCCCTAACTGTTATCAGTCTTTCCAGTACTGATGGCGACTAGATGATATTTTAAAATGGGATAAAAATTTAGGAAATATGAGATTACAAGGGGAGGGATGCGCTTAGGGATGTGAGTAGACATTGGCTCTACAGCATTGATTATTTCTATTTTCTTTTATCAACTCAATATTCAATACTATATTACAAAAAAAATCATACTAGATTCCTGCTGATTAGGGATTATCAGAAATACAAGAAAAGCTAACTTTCAGTTTTAAATATACATGGAGTTTTGCTGACTACATGATAGTCCCTATATGATCCAATAAATTTATTCATTTTTTGGTTTCATAAATTGTTTTAATAATTACCACTCTAAAAGTATTTTGGTAAAAATATTACGCACTATTTTCGCACTTATTTTATTACTAATGTTAATACGGGAGCATTCTCTATTCAAGCAGCTAGTACTGCTATCAGTTGAAATTTATAAAATCTTTCTATTAATTTCTCAGGAAAATAGTAACTGTTATCGCTCTTTCTATTATTGATAGACGTTTCCTTACTAGGCTTTTGTTTGAAGTAGTGTAGAACGCCAATATATTGTCAGGTTCTTTTTTTACTTCGAGTTACATGTGCTATCCATTTTAAATGTTGCTGCTGTTGAAAGTCCTCAAGTGATGTACCTATTATTTGGTAGAGTTCTTTGTGATTCTGTAGCGCCAGTCCACGAGATTCGAAAAAGAATGGACCTTGCTGAGAGCTGCATGCTTTACGTTTAGTGTAAGAAATGTGTATAAAAATGTAACAAATATTATGGGACATAAGTAATATTAATTTATTACGTCTGTCCCATAATATATGTTACGTTTAGTGTATGAAATGTGTATAAAAATGTAACAAATATTATAGGACAGAAGTAATAATATTTAATTACGTCTGTCCCATAATATATGTTACGTTTAGTTTATGAAATATGTATAAAATGTTGCAGCTATTATGGGACAGAATAATATTATTTAACTACATCTGTCCCATAATATATGTTACGTTTAGTATATGAAATGACTATGCAAATGTAGCAGATATTATGGGACTGGGGTAGCATTATCGTTTGTCGACCAGTTCTTGCGACATTTTCCTTTTTACTTAAATACAATTTAATTTGATATAAAGCTAAATTTCTCGAAAATTCTGCCACATTACGGGTTCCATAACAACAGTTTGCCATTTGACTCCGTTCATTATTTCATCAGATATATTTGAAATGCTTACTGACGCTTGTCACTGGTAACCATGGGTGTGACAACCTTTTTTTCCGCTTCGCCTACCGGTTCACGCAAGATAGTCATGGGAGAGCGGTTTACCCAAGTTATCATTCACACCCTTTTTTCTAATATAGTAACATACAAGTGAAGAAATATTTTTTCAAGATCTCTAGTGAGAGAACATAGGACAAAGAAGAGTGAATTCATGCCTTTTTTTGAAAGGAAATAATGCAACATGAACGTGAATCGACTTAGCTGAGTTTCTAATATGATTCGTCGATTCTGTTTTACAATTTGGTAACGGCAGCGCCATGTTTTTCTTTTTTTTTTTTTAAATATATGTTCATCCAATATAAGGCCAAAGAGTCACTCAAGGTAGAATGAGGTTATATGGACGTGAAATGTGAAATCTGGTTCAGGGTCATAAACGTTGTGTCCCGACAAGTTTTCACACTTATTACTGTGATTATTCGTGTATAATGTTACCAAATTTTGTTCAAAATATAATACTCTTTTGAGAATTTGTAACATCTAAACTTAATCTTGAATTCTTAACAACAACAAAAAAAAAAAAATGTATCCGTCCTGGGTATGACGTTAAACTGCATCCACGTCATGGGTATGACGTTAAACTGCATCCAACAGCAAGGCCTCTGATCAGGAGGTTTTGAGGAGCGTGGAACCACCTCTTAATTGCTGATGTTCCCAGGTCCACCTTGAGCCGGGGTGGTAGCACCTGTTAGGGTCCCAGCTATGGGCAAATAGTGAACTCCTAGTTTTTTCCAGATCTTACTCACGTCCTGGGTATGACGATAAACTACATCCGCGTCCTGGGTATGGCGATAAACTACATCCAACAGCAAGGCCTCAGATAATGTTTTCGGGAAAATAATGTTGCCAGCTATGCGTTTTTGAAACAATAAAACAATAAAAAACAGTATCATGTAAAAAACGTCCTTTTGTCACTACGACTTATTGAGGGTAGGTCCGCTGATCTTTGCCGAATTTATATAGATTAGAATTTGAAACAGAAAATTTACACGATATTTAGAGCCAATACAGAGATGCGTTCACACAAAAATGCAACAAACTTGCAGCGAAAATAAAACTTATATAGGGGCAAAAATAAAACTTATATAGGGGCAAAAATAAAACTTATATAGGGGCAAAATAATAAGCAAAACCACTTTCCAGTGAACAGTAGCAATTTTCTCCATCTTTCAAGACAATTTCTGTCTCACGAACGCACTGGATGGAAATGAAATTGAGTTATTTGAAAAAACGGACCTGGTCGACTCTGTAGACGACATCGAATATGACGCTGGAAACATAGATAAAACTGTCGTGAAATAACATGAACATCAGCGAAGATGACTCACCGGCGGCGACTTTATCTTGTACTGAAGAATTTAATTTCATCTTTGCTGATCGCTTCTTTTACAATGATGGCGTTGATGACTAAATTCGCCGACAACGGGCAAGTTCAGGACTAGAAGCTTCCGGTTTCACTAACACCTGCTCCTGTCATCCATTCCCTATTGCCGTTTGGCTTTCCAAGAGTTGGTTGGAGATGAAAGAAAGTCAGAGTAGAAGAAAGTGCCGATGGCATGAATTTGTTTAAGGTGGACCACAACTTGACAGGAAATGACCCATACACTCGATTTCATGACCAATATTACGGAACAGTTCAGTACTATATTCTTTGTTTCTCACGAAATGTTTGTTTCTTAATACTTTGCTTAGCTTTTACGGGGCATCTTCGCTATCCCAATGCGCGTTAAAATTTCAATGTCGCACTTTCAGTCCTCCGTTAAAGTACTTCCCAGATATTTAAAATTTAGTACTCGTTTGAGTTTGGTATCTCCAGTTAGCAATTTTCATGTGATGTTCATTTTTTTTAACTTTTTCAAACTTTTCTGCTTTACAGAATTAAACGCATTACTAGAGTGGTGGCCAGGTCTCATCATTTTCCGTTTGCAACTGCTAGATATAACAGTCAGTTCTATGTAAAAAGTTTCTTTTCTTGCGATTTTCGCTTGAAAAACTCTCTTCCGGTTTCTTGCTTTCGAGTCAACTTTGATCTTCAAAAATTTAAATGCAAATAGGCGCCATTTACAGAACTGAGAGTATACCGTAGGCGCTGGCGCAGGCGCAGTTTGCATAAATGTTATAATTTTAATCCTCCCTCTTTTTCTGATTATTGTTTTCCCTCGTTATTGTTTTCTCCCGTTTTGTCTTTTTAAATCGTTATGTCCGCCATTTTTTTCATTCGTTATGTCAGTTATTTTTTCTTTCGTTATGTCAGCCATTTTGTTTCTTTCGTTATGTCAGCCATTTTTTCTTTCGTTATGTCAGCCATTTTTTTTCTTCCTTCAGTTCGTTCCTTATTGTTATTTCCGAACTTTACTTTCATTTGGCACAACGACACACATACGCCGCAACTATTAAGGATCGAACTCACTCCTCAATAGTAATGGTTAAGTAGGAATTGGCTTACCTTTAGCCGATCCTGGGTTGCCCATCGTTTTTTTGTTACCCCAAATCTGTGTCCTGCTTTCTTTCTTTCTTTCTTTCTTTCTTTCTTTCTTTCTTTCTTTCTAGATATATCCGTTTCTTTCTTTGTTCGTTTCTTTATTTTATTCAGCTGGTCATATCCGATTGGTCGATCATCGCGTCGCCAGTTGACATAAAATCAGGCGCCTGTAGCCAGATACGTTCTCAAGGCGATATTGCTTACATATTTTCCCAGATCTTATCATTGCCTCAGTCAGTTGGTCGACACTTGTTCGTGTTTTGACACAAGTGTTGCCATGATGTCTGTCCGTTCAAAATTGCGTTGCGTTTAATTGAAGAAGCCTATTGTTTTAAACACACACTTTGATCCTTAAGCGTTCCTCCTTTCGTTTTGAGTTTTAATGACGTCCCAAAATAAAACAGAAATATATGACAAAAGGAAATTTATTCATGCTGCAGTTCAATTTTATTACAGAATGTTAACTAGCAGCATAAATACCATCTTCATAGCAAAGGTTTCAAAAGGTTGCCAGTCTCAGGTTTTAAATAAATACCCATTCTGATCTCCAAAATTAAAGTAAGCTCAAAAATTGAATGATTCCTTATTTTCAAACCGGCTACCGTGTTGGGAAGAGGATCTTTACTTCTCTTTTCCACACCGACGACAGCAATTTGAATTTGAGCTCTCTTCTTGACTGCTTTTGACATTTTTTTATGCGGCTTTTAAATCAACGACGTTGGCTGACTCGAAATCTTGGTAACAGGATAAAACCCCAGCAAACAAAACCTAATGGACGATATCCCAGCTTTTTATCTCAAAAGTGGACAAAATCCCAGTCTCATAAATAAAAAAAGGTCCCATGTATAAAAATAACAAATTTTATTAAAAATACTTCCATATATGAAAAGAAACAAATTTAAGATTGAAAATTCAAGAATTCAAATTTTGATGTCAAATTGAGACAAGAGCAATAACAATAACCAATATATATATATACTTATATGTACAAGAAATGTGTAACAGATAGACCTCATATATATATATATATATATATATATATATATATATATATATATATATATATATCTTGTCGGGGACTAATATTTTCTATGAAAATTTCTCGGACATTCAGACCGGTAAATGTTGTTTAATACTGTTTATTATAAACAGAGCATTTCCTTAAATATTTGTATCTATAAAAGAAAGTATAAACATTAAAAACGTCTTAAAATAATTGTCGGACTTTGGTCCATTTTCATAATGTGTATGACATATATATATATATATATATATATATATATATATATATATATATATATATATATATATATATATATATATATGCAATGCTGCGAGATACACGGTTAGGCGATCATGGATCTTTTGATACATGACTGACTAGGAAGATTTTTCCCCGCAGTAGGTTGCCATTTTTTCTGCGGTAGACCAGTTGCCATATAATTTAGAGCGCGGTCTGTCCTGTTATTTACCCATAGCTGGTGGGGAGAAGAAGGGGATTCATATATATATATATATATATATATATATATATATATATATATATATATATATATATATATATATACCGGGTGTAATAGCAAAATTGTCCACTTGTTAGATTAAGCTCTGAACCTTTGTATCTTAGAAATGATTAAACATATTTTTTAAAGTAGAGTCCAATAGTGTTATAAAAACCTCGGAGAATTTCAGTAAGATAAGAATGTATAATTACTCTCCAAGCTTAACACAAGAATCGTGAGGAAATCGATCATAAACGAAAATGACATGTTCATCATTAATTAAACATAGCTAAGGATAATCGGAAGCTGATGAAAGATTGAAATAAAGTTCAAATTATTCCAGGATAATTTTCCAACTTATTCAAGATTATCTTCTCCCATTCTAACCCTGTAACTTTTTGTTGTAGAGCAACAAGTTGCCTCACAGATTTCACGTACGATTTAATTTTCAAGTCTCTTTCATTGCTCTTTGGACTGTCATAGCTTAAACTTCTCTCTCTCTCGTGCTAAATGTCTTATGGATTGAGCTGGCTCTTTTCTAATTGATCTCTTTGGCTCTAAGTTAAAATGATGATACCTCTTGTTGTTGTGAGCTCCCGAATCCAGTTTTCTTCTCTACTGCTATCACTTTTTAAAACTTATTCTCCGTTCTCTTGATGGGATATTTAATAACAAAGATGCTGGAAAGAAAAAAATATAGATGAATTTCGCTAGATTGCAACAAAAAAAAAATTCTTTCAAAAATTTTGAAACTACCAGCATCTCTCGTTTATGCACATGTGTAGTGACAACAACATAAACAAACCCAGTTTGCTGAAGTCTTAATGGATCAAATGCGTCGCAAAAACCTTTTTCCAATTTGTCATACATCTTCTCTCTCTCTCTCTCTCTATATATATATATATATATATATATATACTGGTATATTAACTGCAGTTGAAAAGAATTTATCTAAACTCAACATAAAATTTGTCACAACAACATCTAAAGTAATAAAAGACTTAATACAAAACAAAACAAGATGCTAAAAGGAATTTACTCTATCACCTGCAAGGATTGCCAGAAAGAACATATTGGAGAAACATCAAGAAGATTAAATAAAAATTATGACCATAAGAGACATTTTCAAAAATAACACACCAAAAGTATTGGTTATTCACCGTAAGGAAATGGACCACAATTTTGACATACAAAAAGTTCTACTCTAATTAACAGACAAAATAATTAACGGGGACGAAAATGTCTAGAAAACGCTTTAATTGCGTGTTCAGCCACAGTAAATTTATGTTCAGGTTCTTACAACCTTTTACTATTATGGGTAAATTTTCTGTTATCACAATGTGGGATATTTAATAACAAAGATGACGGAAACAAAAAGAATATAGATGAATTTGACTGGATTGGGAAAAAATGGAAACTACCAGCGTCTCTCGTTCATGCGGATGTGTAGTCACAACAACGTAAACAAACCCAGTCCGATGAATTTATAGGATATAAACTCCTATATTTTACGGCCAATAAGTGAAGCACAGGCAAGTAAGAGATGCCTACGCATAAATCTTACTAAATTCAGTAGATACGAAAAACTTAAAAAAAAAAACTGTACAAACCCGTCTCCAAATTAAATAAGTAGCTTTTGAAACCTGGCTGGATATGACGTAATGCGTTTTCTACTACGACCGCGCGGTTGAGCACCAAATGACCTGGAAATAGGTCAGAATTACTCCGTACACTCCCGCGCAAAACTCAGACAGCGATTAGGAGCTGAACCGCCGCTTAAAAACAGCTCGTCAGCAACAGTCAGTGACCAGATCTGCAGCAACGCAACTAGTGAAGGGCAGTTGGCGAAAGACAGTCAGCGAAAGAGACCAGGCCTCGATTGACAACATAAACACACTTACTATGATAACGCGTATGTCAGCGCTGCTTTTTCTACATACAACGCCACAACGAAAGTGAGTCTTGGTTCACTGTGTTTGAAAATTACTGTTATCG
>CAHIKZ030000632.1:430000-490000 GCA_903632075.3 Acanthosepion pharaonis
TCCCGACAGTGGAACTCCCTTCCTCTTACTTGCTTTCCTGACGACTACAATCTTCAAGAATTTAAATGCAATGTCAACCACCATCTTCTGCTGCCTTGATCCCCTTTTATCCTATATGTACAGTCTCCCCCCACCACTTTCACTCTCTGTAAGCTCCCCTGCGTGGTAGTGCCACTGACGCCGTTCTTGGGGTGAAATGCTTAACAAAAAAAACCCCAAAAAACTTTTTCGATGTGGAAATGCTCCACATACAACGGGTTTCAATACTGTTTCTCCTACACTGACTGCCAACGGAGGCTACAGTGATTAGTAAAACTTAGATAAATAACAGCAACATTTGCAAGTTGAGCTAATATCTCTGGGTTTTTTTATAAGCCTATGTGGCAATATCGGTCTATTAGCGGTAAAGTATAAAAGAAGTCCTTGCATGGAGTATTGCTGCCATATATGTTCTGGAGCCCCTTCTGTTTGCCTCGGGGTTCTTGATAAGATCCAGGGGCGGATATGCAATATAATTGACCCTGTTCTGGCATCTCGTCTGCAGTCGCTCTCTCTCACAGAGTTGCCGTCGCCTCTCTCTGTCTTTTTTACAAATACTTTCATGGTAATTGCTCCGAGGAGCTGCATTCGCTGGTTCCCAGACTTCATGAGTTCAAGCGGCCTACGAGGCTGGCATCACGCTCTCACCCTTTCACTGTTGAAACTGTTAAATGTAGCTGTCTCTTCTACTCCAATAGCTTCATATCTTACACCTCTCGCCTGTGGAACTCCCTTCCCTATTCCAGTTTCCCTGAGAGCTATAATCTTCAACTATTCAAATGTAATGTCAATCGACATCTCCAGTTGCCTTGATCTTATCCACTATCCTTCTCCTCATCCTTTCTTCTATCACTCCTATCTGATCTTGCTCCAAATCTTCTGTAACCCCTTGCGTCCTAGTGGCTTCCCGCCTTGCTTGGGGTGAAACGCTTTAAAAAAAAAAAAAAAGAAAGTCGACATACGTGTTTGGAGGGTGGGGGGAGACAATGCCAACGGACTCAATTACTGGTTACTGACTTTATCATTTTAGTCTTTATTGGTAGGACTGTAATTATTACTTGTTAAACATTGTTCCCTTGGCGTTAATTATCTATTTAACTGCCCTATCCTAAAAGAAATCAACGTATTCATTTCGACCGCCTCGCTATGGCGCACAATAAAGTCCAGGCTCTTTTCAGCGGAAATGCCTTCAGTGGAGATTAATTTAATTCTAGGAACGTGTGTGCTGCATACAAACGAAGACTGATGGTTTTCGAGGATCGTTTCGACTGTTTAAGCATCTCGAATTACAATGTGTGTCCGTATTGTTTTTATTGTTTGTCTTTCTTTTAAAAGCGACAAGAATCTTATATTCAAACCTACACCGCACCCGGTAATATGTATTTGGGCAGCAATCATTCGTTAATATATATTTTCTTGAAGACTACAGGCAACGAATTCTTTTTATTTTATTTAAGAGTACTTTTTCATACAAAAGAACGTAACTATGTATATAATATATGTATATCAGGTCTTTCCTTTGGGCACCTAGCGGCGTTGTAATGGTTAGCAAGCTGGTCTCGCTAGAACAATTACGACTGAGTAGAGAGTTCGATCCTCACTAGGTGCCCCCTACATTCGGCCTTGTGCCACATCTAAGCTACGCTTGGAAAATCACTGGACATCTAGACGTTGTGTAATGGTTAGAAAGCTTGTCTCGCTAGAACAATTACAACTGAGTAGTGAGTTCGATCCTCACTGTGTTCCCAATACTTTCGGTCTTGTTCCACATCTAAGTTACGCTTAGAAAATCACTATCAGGTCTTTCCTAACACATCAGATTTCGGATATTATATATATATATGTATATATATATGTAATTATTTATTTAAAAATATGGAATCATATTTTTAAATAAATAGCGATGGAATCATATTATATTTAGGCTCTACTATTTACCTAACAAGTTCTTTCCTATTTTCTATATATTTTCAAACACACACACACACACACACACACATATATATATATATATATATATATATATATATATATATATTATAATAAAAAACATTTTAAATCGCCACACAAAAGCTTTCATGTTTCAATACTATGATTTTACTTCGTCAGGCGATGGTTGGTAAATAGTGTAACCCTTGAGTTGCTAGGAGGCGCTTCTGGTCAAGTATGTAGGCTTCCTGTCGCGCAGAGTTGTCCACCAATATATATATATATATATATATATATATATATATATATATATATATATATATATATATATATATAGGGGGTATATGTGTGAGATCGGCAGCAGTCATTCTCTAATACATATTTCATTAAAAAAGACTGACAATTCTTTTTGAGACTTGGTGTGTTCAAAAATTTTCCGATTCGTCGTCCCAAGAGCTCTTGGCTAATCTGCTTGCAATTTTCATAATTGGTGCTGTTTTTTCGTGATAAACGTTTAAAATATTTTAGGCGCATTTTGCTGTTCAGTTAAGTGCCATACGTGCTACAGGCTTGGGCGATCATATCTCTCCACAACTTCCTCACCTAAAATAACTGTTGACTCTGTCACTTAAATGCCGTACAGGATACACGCTTAAGCTAACATGTCTCTCCACAACTTCCTCACATCACTCGCTGTTGACTCTTTCAGTTAAGTGCCGTACGTGATAGATACTAGGGCGATCATGTCTCTCCACAACTTCCTCACCTCACTCATATTTGACTGTTTCAGTTAAATACCATACGTGATACACTCTTTGGCGATCAGGTCTCTTCATTATTTTCTCACCTAAAATAACTGTTGACACTTTCAGTTAAATGCTGTACGTGATAGACGCTTTGGCAATCATATCTCTCCACAACTTCCTCCTCTCAATCACTGGTTGACTCGTTCAGTTAAATGGAATACGTGATACACGGTTAGGCGATCAAATTTCTCCACAACTTCCTATCCTAAATAACTGTTGGCCGTGTCAGTTAAGCGCCATACATGATAACCTCTTGGGCGATCATGTCTCTCCACAACTTCCTCATCTCAATCACTGTTGAATCTTACAATTAAGAGCCATACGTGATACACGCTTGAGCCATCATCTCCTTCGATTCGTGACTGACTTAGGAGAAGATTTTCACACAGTATGCTGGGGTTTTATTTCTACGGTAGACTGGTTGCCAAACAAAGCTACAGGTCCCTGCCTATCCTGCTATTTAACCCATAGCTAGAGGGGGTGGGGAGAAGAGCTGGATTGATGCCTTTCTGGTGTGTATAACATTTGTGTTCACGACAAGTAGGTTGTGTATCGCGGTTGGTATATTTTCAATGGGTCCTTGATATTATGCCTAGCACCAAACCCGTTCAGAAATACCTAAACTCACAGCTATATACAACCGCTTTCTATGCTCAACAGTTAAAAAGATCTTTGAGATAGCGAAGACTGTGTCTCTTGGTGAAAAGCACACTTCTTCGAAACTTGTAGATTGGCACAAACAGAATCACTAACACAGACGTGAACCAAATGACAGATGTGACATCATTTTAGGATTTTCCACAGAAGCAGCAACTAAAACGGATAACATTTGTAACTGGAAGAGAAAATAATGACATAATTAGACGCGCTGTTCATTTATTAAATAGTGTATTTATTTATTTTCGTCTACTGGCCTGAATGTTCAGGAAATCTTCTCAGAGAAAAGATTTATCGAATATTCAGGCCGGTAGACGAAAATAAATAAATATACTGTTTAATAAACAAACGGGTCGTTTACACAAATACGAGTACCCATTAAAAATGACGTTTAAGTAATAAAAATCTGTCGGATTAATAAATAAAAACATCCATTCCTTTTCGTTCGTTCTCTCTCTCTCTCTCTCTCTCTCTCGATATATATAAATATTTTCTCCATTTATGTATTTATGATGCAGTGTATATATATATATATATATATATATATATATATATATATATATATTTCATTTATGTATTTATGATGCAGTGTATAATATATATATATATATATATATATATATATATATATATATATATATATATACTGCATAAATGGAGAAAATATTTATAGGTTAACATTCTATCTATCTATCTATCTATCTATCTAATTCTGTTCATATCTATCTATCTATCTATCTATCTATCTATGTATCTATCTATCTATCTATCTATCTATCTATCTATCTATCTAATTCTGTTCATATCTATCTATCTATCTATCTATCTATCTATCTATCTATCTAATTCTGTTCATATCTATCTATCTATCTATCTATCTATCTATCTATCTATCTATCTATCTATCTTGGCCTGTTGATTATCTATCTATCTACCGTGCGCACGCATATGCCGAAAATGTTCCAAGAATAATATAACTACTTCTTAATACACACACACACACATGCAAACACACACGCGCGTGCATAAACACACACACATATATAGAGAGAGAGAAAGAGAGAGAGAGAGAGAGAGAGAGAGATACATATAGATATAGATATCCTTATTCGCGTCTATCAGTCTGTCATATTACATTCGCTGTCCGTCACTTGGTGTCAGGTTCCCGTCTTTTACATCCCCTAAAGAACCCACGCTCCCCATGCTGTCATGCCATCGTAACCACCAGCGCCACCCTTACCCTACCCTGTGAGAAAATCTCCTCTCCCTTTCTCGTCTCCGTCATGCTTGACCGGTCAGCTAGACTGGATCCACCCTTATTCGACGCGGTCATTCGACTGCTATGCAACCAAAACGCAAGAGCGGGTCGAGAACGGGTGGGAGATATACCCATAATGAGATAGGATTTTACACACACACGACGATGTGGACAAGGATTTCTGTATTGATCGTAAGAATTCAGAATCAGGAACGTCGAACACTGATTAACCTCTCTTTCTCATTTTTCCCTCTCTCTGTCTCTGTCTCTGTCTCTCTGTCTCTCTCTCTCTCTCTATATATATATATATATATATATATATATAGGTGTATATCAAAAATACTTTTACAAACTTTTGGGGTGGGTTCCTCACACCAAACAAGGACAAAAGTCCATATAAGTTTAATGTTTATGGTAGACGCTGTCAAATGTTCAATCCAAGATACAATTCAAAAATACTTATTACTATCGTTTGTGGTGCCACGGATCCTGTCTCAGCAACGCTACGATAAACAACAGCAACTATATGTAAATAGCAGGACAGACCGGGTTCTATAGCCTTGGATGGCAACTGGTCTACCGCAGAAAGAAATGGCAACCTACTGCGGTAATAAAATCTGCCTCGTCAGTCATGTATCGAAAGATGCATAATCGCCTAACCGTGTATCACGCATGGCACATAACTGACTGATATTCGCTTAATATCAGGGATATAGCATATGTAGATATAAAAGATGACATTAAGGTTAACACCAAACAGCGACTTCTTCAACGCAATCTTCAGGTCATCTCTCTCTCTTTCTTTCTTTCTTTTCTCTCTCTCTCTCTCTCTCTCTCTCTCTCTCTATATATATATATATATATATATATATATATATATATATATATGTATGTATGTATATATAGTGAAGTGGTTTCTGGTGGACTTCTCCTCTGATTTAAATTCAAAGTTTTCTTCTCCTAGAGTGGCTTCCACCCAAGGCTAGTGACTTCATTTTACCGTTTCGTTTAACCCATAGCTGGCGAGATAAGGGACTGACACATACCTTTCCCAATGATATAAATGCAAAATGAATGCAACAGACTAGGCTTGAACTTGGCACTCCATTTACACTTTTCGCGCCGACAACAGTTATCTAGTGACCCAGACATTCAAGTCGGGGAAGTGGGGGGGGGGGAAGAACTGTATCCATTTTCTTGCACAAACTTACAAACGATGGCGTGAGATGAAGCAAGGTTTATTTTTAATCTGGAGCGCATTATGAGGAAAGCGGGCTTCGAAAATTGAACACTCACATGACATCTATAACAGGCGCAGCAGAGTAAAAAAGCCAATTGCTTAATCGATTTTTGAGTATAGATGTTAGAGCGGAGACAAAGGCAGTCAAACATGGCTTAGAACGACAAGGCAGAGGAAGTTATGGAGAGTCATATTCGCCCTCGTCCTGAAGGAACAAAATATATAAAAGAAGTTTAGTTTAGCCTAACGAAAGGCCAAACACGGGAGGTATCCATTATTGTTTTACTGTCAATTACGTGCCGTGCGTTATACGCGCTTAAGCGATCATGTATCGAAAGATACATGATACATGCAGATTTTTTCCCGCAGTAGGTTGCCATTTCTTTCTGCGGTAGACCAGTTGCCATTTTTTTTTTTTGCGGTAGACCAGTTGCTATCCAAGGCTAAAGATTCCTGCTATTTACCCATAGTTGGGGAGAGAAGAAGATGATTCATACCTTCCCATTTCACGTAAGTCAATGTAATGGATTCAACTTGAATTCAAACTCGGCTCAAGCCGCTATCCATTACTCCACCGTAGGTATCCATTTTATTGATAGCTATTTTTTATACTAATGTTCACCTATTACATGGCCGAAGAGCCACTTAAGGTAGAAGGTTACTGGGTGGTGTTATATAAGTGGAAGAAAAGGCAAGAAGTAAAGTTATGAAGCAAAGTGAGGAGTGGCAAGTGGGGATGTGTACAACTGCAGCCCAGATGTGGCAGCAATACTTCATTTTTGGTCTGATCTGGCTCTTGTAAAGATAGCGAGTCGGGAGCAGATACAATGAATCGACCGTCTTTTGCACTGGATCGTATATATGAATGTCGCGTGAGGTCTGGGAAGACCTTGAGTCCCAACAGACTATAAATATGTATTGTTGGTCATTCTACTATAAATATGTATTGTTGGTCATTGTACTATAAATATGTATTGTTGGTCATTTTACTATAAAATGTATTGTTGGTCATTTTACTATAAAATGTATTGTTGGTCATTTTACTAGAAATATGTATTGTTGGTCATTCTGCTATAAATAGTTATTGTTGGTCATTCTACTATAAAATTTATTATAGGTCATTTTACTAGAAATATGTATTGTTGGTCATTCTACTATAAAAATGTATTGTTGGTCATTCTACTATAAAATATATTATAGGTCATTTTACTATAAAATGTATTGTTGGTCATTTTACTATAAATATGTATTGTTGGTCATTTTACTATAAAATGTATTGTTGGTCATTTTACTATAAAATGTATTGTTGGTCATTTTACTATAAATATGTATTGTTGGTCATTCTACTATAAATATGTATTGTTGGTCATTTTACTATAAAATGTATTGTTGGTCATTTTACTATAAATATGTATTGTTGGTCATTTTACTATAAAATGTATTGTTGGTCATTTTACTATAAAATGTATTGTTGGTCATTTTACTATAAATATGTATTGTTGGTCATTCTACTATAAATATGTATTGTTGGTCATTTTACTATAAATATGTATTGTTGGTCATTTTACTATCTATTGCTGGTTTATCTACTACAAAATATATTTTTATGCTTTTTTTGGTGGGTGGGGAGATCAATATTTTACCATAGTTTGAACGTAGCCTCCTTGAGAGAACACCTATCCATCATGATAGGTGAACGTTCGGGGTCTGCTCGGTGGTGCGGCAACGTTACTAGTTTGGTTTTGATCGTATTGAATTTTACAAACCATACCTGCCTCACATTGAACCACCTGGGCTGGGTCAGAGGAGAGATGAGCTGCTAGGTTTTGGACAATCAGATTTCTGCAGGTGCACCGATAAATTGTTGTATCATCCGCATAGGTATTTACTCAAGATCGGACTATGTTCTGAGGTAGATTCAGCTCAAGATCAAATGTGAAATAAGTGGGAAAATAGGAAGATTATGTTACGCCAATTTATTTTCCTGCTGGAGATGGCCTGCTTGGCCGGCTAAAACGTCAGTATTGAATATCATAGTTTTCACCACGTCTTCAACATCGACCGATGAAAAATACACGACTTTACAACTCATGAAACGAGTGAAAAGTTTATTAAAATCCCAGCTGACGTGTTGGGAAATGTAAAATACTAATGTAATTAATATATAGAAGAATGACTCTTTTTTTACATCCGTGATGGCCGAGTGGTTAAGGCGTTGGATTCGAAATTCAAAAGAATTTTCCCACACAGATTCGAACCCTGTTCACAGCGTTAATTTTATTTATTTTTTAAAAACTTTTTCAAACCAATTTTATCTACTGATTTCCTTGAACAAATATCCCCATTGTTATATAGGAATAAAGTGTCGCTGCCGACACTTGAGATTGAACATAGATCACCAGTGAGCAAACACAGGCGATCCCATTATTGAACTAAGTAGACCACGTGACCATAGAAGAAACGCATTTACGTAGGACATAGCTGGCGACTAACGATCAGCATTTTTATTCTATCCTCTATTACTATTCGGATCGCTTTTTCTATTGTATCCTCTATTACTATAAGGACCGCTATTCTCTACTCTATGCACTATACTATTTCTCTATTCGGATCACTATACGGGTTACTATTCAAGCGAGTATTATCGAGCAAGTACTATTAGTGCGAGTGATATTCGAAGGCGTCTGACACCAGTATTGTTCAACGGCGTTACTATAGTTATATCTGCGATTACAAAGTCTCTACTACAACGAGAATTTCGAAAGTGACAGCCAGTATTCATTGACATCACAAAAATGTTAACGAGTGTTCGTTGACATCACAAAACTCATTTTGGTTATTGTCATAACGTTTCGGTATTTGTGGCCTTTTGGCTTCTTCAGATGTGTCGTAATTGTAGCTGTCTTTGTGACCTTGAAGGAATTTCGAACACAGCCCTGCATTTAATCCGCATGGGTAAACTGTGCTTATTTGGCTGTCACTGCCAAGGGAGATAACTCGTATCAGTTAATCCCGTTTTGTGATGCTGCTTGTCGAAACCAGCCTGGTCCAACAAAGGCTAGAAGAAGGTAACTTTAAAAAAAAAATCCACCACGCATGTCGTCCCGAATAAAGGAACTGGTTCACCTACTTCAAGCCGGGATAGAAAATAATGAACTCATCTGGTTTAGTACAATCGTTTGAACTCTGGAACACGACACGGCGTCGTGGACTTCTCTGATTTCGGACCATTCGCCCATGGGCGTATTATCTACAGCACTTTAGACGACAACGACATTTTTATATTTAACATGAGGTCATTTTATGCTCCGGCCTTCTTCAGGTTCTTTTTATATTTCTTAGATGAGGACAGCAACCCGATAAATATAAGTAAAGTAAGTACCGCAACACAGAAATATAGACAGATCTGGAAGTCCGGAGTGTACAGCGACCGAAACGTCATGAATATGGCAATAAAGATGAGGACAACAGCCGGGACAATGTAAATAATGTAAATACCTCAGAAATATAGACAGATGTTGAAGAATCGGTACGGACCCGATTTACCGGAAATATGGAGACAATTAGAATGGCATGAATATCGAACCATCTGACATTTCTACAGAGACTTGGCACCAAGACTTCCCCTCAATTCAAGGAGAGTCCGTCTGGTCGCAGAAAAAGTAGCACACGCCTTTGTCCGAAAATAATCCATTACAAACGTTGATAACACAGAATATATATATATATATATATATATATATATATATATATATATATATATACACCACGTACACACGCACACCACGCACACGCGCGCACACACACATATACATATGATGAAAAATATAGTTTTAAGGTATACTATATGGGTGAGGTAAACAAAACACACACATACAAACACACACATATCTCTATCTATAAAAGGCATGTGTGTGTGTGTGTGTGTGTGTGTGTGTGTGCGTGTGTGTAACGAATGCACGACCGCAATTTTCGACGGATTTGCACCAAAATTTAGATGCACATGCTCCAAGTTAAGGGAAGGCCAAGACCGACTTTTGCATTTCCCAACTCCCATCGATAGTGGAAATAATCGATATTTTCATGCTTCTACGGCAGTTTTCATGTAGTTTGCGGCCATTTTCTACTGGCCAGAGTGAGAGCCAATAACTGGCGTCCGCGAATAGGCAGGAAGATTCTATTGGCCAGCGTGAGAGCCAACAACTGACTGACACGAATGTTAACAGTCAAACTAAGCTTTGAACACAAGTTCACACTGACATTATGATTTATTCTGCACAATCTCTAAGGTAGCAGCAGTCCTTTCAGAAAATCCTAATTGAATCTGAAGAAGTAATTTTAAATTTGTACAAATTTTAATTTATTTCACTAAAGACTTAAAAGGGAAAAAAAATGATGTATCTATCCATCTTTATATACAGGGTGTCCCCCCCAAAAATGTATACACACTTTACCAGCTAATAGTTTAATAGATATTTTTTTTCTTTCCTGGTGAAACCCATTAGAATTAATGATGGTAGTCAAGCTAAGCTTTGAACAAAGGAAATTCATTCTAAACTGCTATTTGATGTGTGAAAACACAGTTGAAGTGCAAAGAGTTCAGGAGGGAGTTTCAAACAGATCCATCAACAGGACTTATCATCACTTGAATTAGAGATAAATTTGAAGCTGATGGAATTGTTCAGAATGTCAAGAAGCGTTCCAGAAGACCAGGGACATTGACAAACCCCAGAAAGAATACTGGAAACATATCACAAAAGTCCAAGAAAACCTGTGTGGAGAAGCAAGTCGAGGTAGGTATTTCAAAATCATCTGTCCAACACATTTTGAAGTGCTGTCAATAAAAAAAAAGTTACATTCCAAGATTAGTCCATGGTATTAATGACGATGATCCAGACTGAAGAATGGAGTATTCTGAGTAGTACTTGGCATGATGCACACTTTCCAACAAAGATTGTGTGGAGTGATGAGGCCATATTCAAATTAAAAGGTTCAATTAATCACCACAATTGCATCTACTGGGGACTTGAGAATCCACATGTTATGGTGGAACATCACATTAATTTACCATGAGGTACGGTTGATCATCAAGAGGATTATTTGAATCATTCTTTGTTGATCCTAATGTAACTGGTCCTGTTTACTTGAACTTGCTGTAACAGTCTGTCATACCAAGTGTTAGAGAGATCTTTGAAGATAAGGAGTTTTATTTTTAACAAGAGGGACCCCCCCCACACACACACACTACCATCATGATGTTAGATCTTACCTTGATGAGATCTTGCCTAACAGGTGGATTGGATGAAGGGGTTTTGTAGAATACCCTCTGTATTCATCAGGATCTCACACCAACAGACTTTTTTTTTTATAGGGATACTTAAAAGACAAAAGTCTACAATATGAAACCTGCAACTGTCACTGAATTGAGAGCAGCCATTGAACGGGAATGCACAAAAATACCAAACGAAATGTTTGGTGATGTTTGCGATTCCACTGCCTCACGTTGTCAGCAGTGCTTGGACCAGAATGGATGTCAGTTTGAAAACAGGCGTTGACAAAACAATAAAATAATGTTTGTAGATTCTATTAAATTTTGAAAATGAAATGTATTTTAATAAACACTGACTTTATAATTATTTTAAATTGTGTATACATTTTTGAGACACCCTGTATATATATATATATATATATATATATATATATATATATATATATATATATATATAAATGGAATAATAATAATAAAAAACGAAAGAATATTAATCTACAACCCAGTGTGTCTAATGATTTTAATTTTTAATCTTTTATTTTCTTATTGTTCAAAATATATATATATATATATATATATATATATATATATATATATATATATATATTATCATTTATGTATATATAAAGGATTAATGATTTGATTTTACTTTTAATCAACATTATTTCTCATTACTTAAGTGTTATATTTTAGTTGATATACATGTTTGAAAAGATGCCCTTCGTATTTTTTAAACTGAGAATTACA
The DNA here is from genome assembly GCA_903632075.3 of Acanthosepion pharaonis. Classification (NCBI taxonomy): domain Eukaryota; kingdom Metazoa; phylum Mollusca; class Cephalopoda; order Sepiida; family Sepiidae; genus Acanthosepion; species Acanthosepion pharaonis. The sequence goes on from CAHIKZ030000632.1 coordinate 441,946, forward strand.
TCCCTACAAAGGGGACATAACTTCAAATCCTGTTGGAGTGCACATTTCCTTTATTACGATGTTTGAATGTACAGGCTATAAGGTGTGAATTAGATTGTTAAAAAAAAATTGTCTACGTGAACATATACATCCACTAAAAGATAGTGTTTTAATATACAGAAGAATAAAACTGCTGAAAACTTATTTTGCACACAAAGAGCCCTTATATTTTTTGCAGTCGTTTGATTTTTCAATATTACATCAATAGGAAGACGTTGTTGGATGTGAATTGTTGTCAGTCAGTCCTGAAGAGTTTTACCTGTCTATATCTCTGAGATGAGGTATTATGATTCTTACATTATTTACATTATTCAGACTGTTATCCTCATCATCATTGCCATATTCACAACGTTTCGGCCGTTGTACGCTCCGACCTTATTCAGGTGGTTGGAATGTCGAACCCTTTATTTCGCTCACTGGTTAAGGCAGGTAAGAACTTGGAGAGGGAAATTAACAGGAGATAACTAATAACTGACATCCATTAAACATGGCACGTTGTTATAAATATGTCGACAAAGATGAGAACAATAGTCCGAATAATGTAAATAATGTACATAATACCTCATCTCAGAAATATAGACAGATACTGAAAGGCCGAAACGTTGTAATAAATATGGCAACAACGATGAGGACAATAGTCCGAATAATGTAAATAATGTACATTATACCTCATCTCAGAATTATAGACAGATACAGAAATACCGATATTTAACACAACCAAAAATAAAATCGTTCAGGTTTTTCAGAGAATCGACTACAAATATCACCATTTGTTTTCTGGAAATGTGTCCGTCTTCTTCTGTAACGTGCGTCTGACGAATAAATATGTCAACGGTTATTTTTGCCAAATGGGATTTTTCCCTGAGTTAAACGTTAAAACTAGGACGCATATCTCAGTCTATCTTATCATTTTTCTCCATCTCTTTCATTTTTTTTTTTACAACATGAACAAAAAAAGGAATGTCTTTAGGCCAAGCAAACGATTTAACCTCCCGATCATTGTAATTTTGGGGGGCAGTGGGTGGGGGAATGGAATGTTAAAAAGGACCTCCAAAAAGCGAGTTATTCAATTTTCTTTTTTCGATTTCGATCGGTTCGGTCTTGAAGAGTTGCTTCTACGTCAAGCGAAAGAATCTGCCTTTAATCATTGTTGTGCGCATGCGTACTATTGGAGCGAGAGGCCGGCGAGAGAAAAGTGTCGGGAAAGATGAATAAAACATAAATGTGTCCCCACATGGCTGTTTTATTTTATCTTATTTTAGCAAACAATACCGTCCTTAACTTAAAAACAAATAATTGAAGCCAAAAGACTGGATCCATTTCAGACAGGACCAATCTATTGTATCAAGTACACGGAGAGCCAAAACAGCTATCGGCGCGTAATAGGAAATCTGATGGCTGAGGTCAAAATCTTGTTTAGTCTGTTGCATTCACTTTCCTATTAATACCTTTGGGGAAGGCATCGATTAATTTATTTTCCCAGAACTATTTGTTAAATAGTAGACTAAGCGCCAGTCTTGGATGACAGGTAGTGTAGGGGAAAGACAATTCTAAATTTGAAACCGTGAAGATGGCTGTGAAATTAAATCCCTACCTTTTTAAAGAAGCCATGCGAATTGAGAGATAATAAAGAAAAGGAACCTGCGGAGGGCTATAACCCGCCTAGAAATAGACAGATTAATCAGAATTTCAAAACCACTGCGAATTCAATGGTAAACCACTCCACTATCTCTCCTAAGAAGTGATGGCAAGTCATGAATAATAAAGGAAATATATCTGTGAAGATTCACGATCATGATATATATATATATATGTATATATATATATATATATATATATATATATATATATATATATATATATGGAAAAAGTTTCAAATTAAAAAATATATATATATATATATATATATATATATATGTGTGTGTGTGTGTGTGTGAAGAAATATAGTTTTAAGGTGTGCTATATTTATGGGATATAGTGCTCAATATCAGAGATAGAACGTATGTAAATATAAATATAAAAGTGAACATTGAAGTCAACACTCAGAGGTGACAAGCTTCTTCATGCTAGACGCAATCGTCAGGCCGCGAATGTTGGATTTTTTCTCGACTATTTATATATATGGGTCTGTGGTGCATTGTGGATAATCTATTCTGGCGGTTATTTTTGCAGGAGAGGCTTGTTTGTTTATTTATTTATTTGTTTAGGCTAATTTATTTGTTTTTAATTTTGTATTATTTATTCTTTTCGGTGTTTGATGTTTTATTAACGTAGTAAAAAAAATTGGGTGTGGGGGCGGGGATTTGCTTAGGTCGCTTATTTAATAGTTAGTCTTAGTCTGGGAAGATAATTAAGGCTATTTATTCATTCAATGTTTAGATTGCTTACCGTAGTCTATTTTGTTATTTTGGCGGGGGGGGGGAGGGAACAGTTTTTTATTTGTTTATTTATTTAGATTTATTATTTTTACTTATTTTTACTTATTTATGTTTATTTTCATTAGTTCGGATTGATTTTTTTATTAAAATAATCTTTTAAAATTCCCCTGCCTCTTATATGCCATATATAGGTTTAAAATTCGCGATAGTCGGCCGAAATTAGCTACCTGGCAACTCCTATTAACTTAGACTTTACAGTAACTTTTATATACCTGTCGTCATTATTTCAAAGGATATTATGCAGATTAAAAATGTTATCATTGATAATATTCATTATATTAATTTCATCACGTTTAATGTTAGTAATTTGTTTCACTAAAATTATGTGCAATAAATTCAAATTATATATTTGTAAAATATACTTGTTTCATTAATATTTTTCTTATGATAACTTCTGGTTGCATTGGTATAAATACAATCAGAATTATTATATCCTAATTATTTCACTAAGATGTTTGCAAGATGCAGGTTGTACAGATTATATAAAGGAAAACTTTTGACTGAATTTTAATGGTAAATGTATTGTTTTGCTCAATTGTGATAATGGCTTGATTTTTATTTTGTTTTCTTACCTTTCAATATAATAATGTTTTTAAAGGCTTGTTCATTTTTTCATATTATTTTTCGTTTAATTTTAATCATGGCTTGTTTAACCAAAATAATACCTCATAAATATAGCCAAGACTGTACTATTTACTAATATTTTTTACTAATTGCTATTTTTTTCTTGATTTGCCAGGCTAAAATTAGGGTGCGTCTTATACACCCGTGCGTCTTATATACCGTCAAATACGGTAATTTTCATTTCAACAACACTTATATCCCGATAAAAAATGTACCAATAATCTCTTGTTTGGGCATTTTTTTTAAAACTCATGTTGAAAAACAAAATATATTAAAAACAAATAAAACAAAAAAAATGATAGGTAAATAAAATCGAATGAAAGTATGATCTTACCTTTCGGTTGACATGTCCCTTTCATAGCATCTTGGGAGTCGCCGTGAGTTTCCTGCAGATCGTATCGCGTTGACTGGTAACCGGCACTGTCCAAAGGAACACACTCCAAATCGGCTGCACATTTGCCAAAACCCTGGTAGATTCCCCCACAGGGCTGGTGCACGGCGCGCAAGCAAACCGTACAACAGCCGCAGTCGTCCTTCACACGCAGCTGCGGCGTGCAGTCGAGCAAGTAAATTCCACCTTGGCGAGGACAAGAGCAGACATTACAGGCCGGATCCGTCAAAGACGGAGCCGGTGGTACAATAACCCACGGCGCCTCCGAAGACGGTGCAGATGAGTTGTATAGGGCTACAACAGAGGCTGAAGGTGGTTGCATCGGGCCAGACGTAGACCCGACTTTCACCGTCTCGTTACTTGATTCTGCCTTGCCCGGAGACAAAGACTTGGGTGAGATAGATAGCAGCGGGGATGATACATTGTTTGGCGCTGAGGCATTTGAAGACACCGCCGCCGTAGTAGTTACCAATTTTAATTTCGTTATAATCGATTCATTACTTTCCAGAAATGATTTAACCCTCGTTTTGTGATCCTCAGTCTGTTGATTTTGTTCATCAATAGAATGAAACTGACCGTCTTGAGGTGGGTTGACCCAGTCAAGATGGCTATGTCGCCATACTTGATCCTGAATTAACTTTTGCTGCTGTTGTAATTCTTGCTGCATGAGAAGTTCATGGTGATCCAATCGGATCTGTGCTGATTCTTCCTGCTCTTTGAAACCGCTATTACCTTCTTCACCATGACGGCGATCTGGTCTTTGAAGTTTGGTCGGAAAATGCTGAACATGTTTGCGGACACTGTATAAGTGATGCTGTATTTTGCGAGGATCAGTCTTCTCGCCCGGGTTTGATAATAAAGTTACTGATGTGTCGCCGATCGCCACGGGTGAAGCGGTCACAGGCGTCGGTTGAGGATTTTTCTTGTCTTCCAAATCGGGGTCACCGAATTCTACGGCTACCCTCGACAATGTCGTTGTCTTTTGAACCGTTGACGCAGTAATTCGCTCCGGATCGGCATTCGTGACGTTCGTTTGGTTGTTTTCGCCCTTTATCGGCGTTTTCGGGTGGCTTTCAGCTGTTGCCCACGTGGTCCGTCTTCGAAGTGTCGACGTATTTGAAAACGAAGGCGAATGATTAGAAGTAGGTTTCTCCGTGACCGAGTGGGTGTCGGTATGTAATTCTGCAGCCGACGACGATGATGACACGGCAGGGTCGGCTGAAATGATGGCATCGGGTCGCCGGTCGCTTTTGAAGTCGTGCCCAGCGTGTGACCAGGTTTGTCGAAGTGAAGTAGCATTTAGATTTCCGCTTGGGTGTAGTGCGGTAGCCGCCACATCGAGAAGTGCAAGAAACATGGCCACGGCGATTAAGGGCGAGGTCCGATAAGGCGATCGTTTGTAGAGACCGGCCCGATAAACGCGTACTTCCGACGTGTTTTTGTATTGGAAGTATCCGGACATGCTAACATGCTTACGATTTCAACATCTATACTGGTTGGAAAAGAAAAAAAATGAAAAAGAAAGAAAAAAAGAAAGGACAAGAAAAAAAAACATTGAAGAAAACTACAGTCAAAAATGGGAACATGAAATAAACATAGTATTCAATTCTGTATGTAATAGCATACAAAAAAAAATGAGAGAGAAACAAAAAAAGAAGATGAAAAGAAAGAAAGACAGTATAAGAAAAAAGAAAGAGAGGAATAAATAAAAGAAAAAGAAAGACACGCAGAGAGGAGAGAAAAAAAAACGAAGAGAGAAAAAGAAAACGAAGGAAAAGAAAAAAAGAAAGCCAGAGACAAGACAAGAGAGAATGAAAAATAAGACAAAATTGAAAGTGAGAAACGAGAAAAACCAACTAGGGAATGAATGAAAGAAAGAAAGAAAGAAAGGAAGGAAGAAAGAAAGAAAGAAAGATAGAAAGACAGAAAGAGGGAGCAATAAAAACAATAGAGAATGAAAGAAAGAAAGATGGAAAGAAAGAACAATAAAAAACAATAGGGAATGAAAGAAAGAAAGAGAGGAAGAAAGAAAGGAAGAAAGACTGATAGAAAGAGGGAACAATAAAAACAATAGAGAATGAATGAAAGAAAGAAAGAAAGAAAGAAAGAGAGGAAGAAATATAGAAGGAGGGAACAATAAAAACAATAGAAAATGAAAGAAAGAAAGAGTGAACAAGAAAGAAAAGAGAGAATGAAAGAAAAAGTTAAGAAAGAGGGAACAAAAAGAACAAAAGATAATTAAGTAAATAAATTAATAAAGAAAAGACAAGAAAAAAAAAAGAGAAAAAGAAAAAAAGGAAGAATGACATAGAAATAAAATTGTAAAATAATAAAAAAAATTAAAAAATAAAGTAGAAAAATAATATGAAAAAAAAAGATAAAGTCCTAAACCCAGGTGATAGCTTAGTGATAGAGATTCTGACCGATGCCAAGTGAGGATCGATATTAATTCTCAGTCGTAATTGTTCTACCGAGACACGCTTGCCGACGCGACCAGAATGATTTTCTAAGCGAGGCCTGACGTGATATACCATTTAGCTACAGAGGAAGCACCATTTTACAGTAAAAACAGTAATTTAACCTTGCTAACCAGACGCTTCTGTGTAAGATACAGGTTCGATTCCTGTCGGAGAACACATATTTTCTTTGAAATTTCTCGGACATTCAGGCCGGTAAATGTTGTTAACACTGTTTAATATAAACAGAGCAATTACTTAAATATTTGTATCTATAAAAATAACATATAAACAGAAAATATATTAAAATAATTGTGGCACTTAGTCCATTTCATAATATAACCTTTTTAGATTTTGTCAAAGACGTGACACTGAACACACACACACACACACACACACACACATATATATATATATATATATATATATATATATATATATATATATATATATGTATATGGAAAAGGTACGGTAGTTCGGAAAACTCACTTTGACCCCGAATTTGTGGCTGAAGGATTCAGACTCAAGACGGAAGTCTACATCAAGTCACTTGAGGAAGTATCGTTGCGCTGGATCAAGAGGGTGGCTGCTGGAAGACTCTGTGTATGGCAACATGACTCTGCACCATGCCATACAAACAGTCAGATAATTTCTGCGACCACATCACTCCTTACATCTGGCTACCTAACTTCCCAGACTGCAACCCCCCTTGATTATTATGTGTGGGGTGCAGTTGAGCGAGAGACCCAGAAAACTCCTTGTAACACCAAAGATGAACTGAAGGCCAGGATTATGGCAGCATTCACCAAATTAAACAAGGAGACATACATGAAGAGTTGCAGAAGAATCTGAAGCCGTCCGAAGGCCGTGGTTGAAGCCAATGACGATTTTATTGAATGAATTTACTCTTTAGTATTTCAAGATATTTTTGTGTCATTTTAGTAAATATATCTTAAAATGAGATGACAGCGTTATTCTAATAGTTGCGTAATTTATACGACAATTTATCCATCGCACCATATATATATATATATATATATATATATATATATATATATATATATATATATATTAGTCTTTTTGAATATATATATATATATATTTATATATATATATATATGTTTTCCTTTTTAATAGGATGAGGCAATTGGACCGTATATGATTCAATGGAATAATTTATGACCATGGAATTAGTGTTTAAACCTTTTTATTATATCCTTACTCTGTCCTAGACATTAAGTTCTACCTGGATTCTTCCTCTTCGATAATATTAATGGAAAATATACATACATATGCAAAATATATAAATACCCATACATGCATATTTTCAGAAAAAATTCAAGAGGAAGAATCCAGGTAGAACTCAATGTCTAGGACAGAGTAAGGATATAATAAAAGGCTTAAACACTAATATTCCATGGTCATAATTTATTCCATTGGAATCGTAAATACGATCCAATTCATCAGACCTACAAATTAAAAAAAAAGAAAATATATATATATATATATATATATATATATATATATTGACTCAGTGATGAAGTGATATTTAGCTACCCCCCACCCACGAGGGTTACATATGGCACAAGGCCGGGCCAAAAATATTCCTCTTTTGCACCTGCATACGCGGGTTCAGGGCAGTCAACCACCTCGAACGAGACTCTGCCCTTCGGCGGAGCCTCATTGGGTTCCTCTCCGCCCGAGAGCAGAGAGTTAGACTGTTACTTAGCAAATATTTTGCCAAGATTCAGTGATGAAGTTGTAAGAAGAATAGAAACGTATATATATATATATATATATATATATATATATATATATATATATATATATATATATAAAAGAAAGAGAGAGGGAGATAGATCGATAGATAGATTTGTATATAATGTTTGACATATATGTATTTGTATACATGCTTTGGATGTGTGTCATCCTGGGTATGACGATAAACTACATCCGGTAGCAAGGTCTCTGATCGGTATATTTTGAGAAGGGTGGAACCACCTCGTTTGCTGTTGTTCCCAGGTCCACCCTGACCCGGGGTGGTAGCCCCTGTTAGGGTCCCATCTATGTGTAAATAGTGAACTGCTCCAAACTAAAACAACACAAAACATGTCATCGCCTCAAGTAATTATGTCGACACAAACATGTATATATACAAAAGCTGAGTCTCATCTACCATGTATTCAACTGTGAAAGCAGAATAACATATATTTTTATTACTTCGAAGCTCCCAAGATAATTATAGATAATTGGCCGACTTCTCTTTTCCGAGTACACCCGTCTGCTAGGGCAACTTGCCAATCCCTTTTGCAGACTCCTGCTCAGGTACATTTGCGTTTGAACAACACCCACACAGCTCACAGCAACTATGCTGAGCGGGCTTTGGTTATAGTTGCTGAAAGAAATCTCACCATCTGATGTGATCCCTTTGAACAAAGCCACTACGCTCAAACTCACGGTCACGATGACTTGTGACTTCATTATATATATATATATATATATATATATATATATATATATATATATATATATATATATATATATGCTGTAGGACTCTTCCGTCATTTATTGTTTATCGCTTCAAGCTCATATGATTTGAATATAGTGGTAAAGGTTTTGTGAAGAACCAATCACAATTTTTGAAGGGCTAAATACAGAGATCTGGTGCAACGAATTTTAAATTCATAGCTGTCCTTCCTAACCAGACCAGTTGCCATCTAAGGCTATAGAACCCAGTCTGTTATTTTACCCATAGCTTGGTTGGGGAAGGCTGGATTCATACATAATTATGCGTAAGTGATTCAAACTCGGCTCTCTGATTTCTCAATCCGGGCCTGCTATCCATTACTCCACCGTGATATATATATATATATATATATATATATATATATATATATATATATATATATATAGCTCGATACCTAAAGTAGAGCAGTAATTATTTATTATAATTTTTTCATATAGAAAAAAACAATTTACTCCTACAAAGATGCAACTTCGTTTCGGTGAATTTAAATTGCACCTCGACTGTTGAGAACCAAAATTTGCATCTTTGTCGTGAGTAAATTTTTTTTTGTCTATATGAAAAATTATATATATATATATATATATATATATATATATATATATATATATAAACTGGTAGAATATTTTTGCTAATTTCTGTTTTTATTTCAGAGAAACGCGTGTAACCTAGGATGGCACAGCGTCTGACACTACATGAGAGCGGTCAGCTAGCATCCCGTCACGAAGTATAGCAGTCTGTGGTACAAGTGAAGAGATTTGGGCACAGTTTTTGTGGGTCTCTTGCTTCAGTAGATGCTAAAAACGACCAGAAATTGTCATTCCAAGCTGATGAGTACGGGATCTGTGGTAGATGCCCACAGAAGCGGTCGTCCTTCAACCTCCAAATATTTAAGAAAACGTGCGAAAGTTACAGGAAATTTTCAAATATATACTCAGGCGATTATAAACACTGGTGGACAATGCCAGTGCTTGTGTAGCATTTTAACACTATACTGCACTCAGAGCCGGTGCATGTGTCTCATACCCCACCCCGCGAATATCTTTCATACAGCCCTTCGAATATGTTATACGATACCCACCAATCTACAACATCTCAGTTTTCATAATGTAGTATTCTTATAAGATACAAATTTTATTGTAACCTAATTATGTACAATAATAGACCGTATGAAATGTAGGTGAACAATTCAACTAGAAAAATTGAAAATAAATACAATGTATCTAAATACAAATTAGAGACATGTTATAATAGATCATTCCATCTGGAATAAATCAACAATGTTTTGCAGCAATTATTAACACCAACTTCAGATTTTTCTTGTTAAAAAGTTGAATAATTGTAACATATCCAACATATGCGTGGAAAAACAACGAGGTTTATATAGTATTTATTCGACACTTAGCATGTACAAAACATAATGACAGATTTGGACACAAAGAATGGCTTCAAAATCCGCGAAAATTTTTCAACCTTTGATCATAGTCAATTGTGCTTAGTTTAGTCTGTAACGAATATAAATGTAGGTAGAAAAAAAAGCAAATGTTGGTATGATAGTAAAAGTCACAAAGCACTGCCTGGGATCCCTAAATAGGCTTCCTCCTACCCACCGGCCCTGAGTGTTCTTCTAGTGTTATACTATTCAAAATAAATCAAGTTTTATGAAGATCGACCAATTATTAATAAAGTTATTAGCATTTTTAAATAGGGAGTTTTCCCCCATCCATATTGCCGTCCTGGCTAAGACGATAAACTACATCCAACTACAAGACGATAAACTCCTACGGTAAACGATAAACTGTATCCATGTCTTGGGTAGACGGTAAACTACAACAGCAAGAAGAGCGTAAACTACACTGCTGTTGTTCCCAGGGTCCACCCCTGACCTGGGGTGGTAGCAAGGGACGATAACCACCAAACTGGGGTCAAATCCATCTGCCTCCTGGTCTTTATCGGTTTTCAGACGGTAAACAAGTACAGCATCCCGGACCATCGCCCACGCTCGCCGATCCTGAGAGGTTTTCAGGCGATTCCATCGTGGAACCAACTCTTGTGGACCCGAATTGCTAGGTTGTTCTTGGTAGTCCACGTCCCAGCTGCCCCCTGCACCTGCCAGCCAGGGAGAAGGAGGGAGAAGTACACGCGGATGAGCTCTCCCTCCGGGGTCTCATCTAAATGGACAAATATTTAGGTCCACCCTGAAAACTTTAAGGTCTCATCTATGGACAAATATTTAACCACCAAAACTGGGGTCAAAGAACTATAAACGTGTAAAAATAGATTTTAATAACGTCAATACATTTTTGTAAAAAGTTACCAGCAATGAAAAATTATTACCAGCAATGAATCTTTTGAAGAAAAACAATTATTACCAGCAATACATTTTTGAAAAAAATAAATATTACAAGCAATAAAAATCTTGTCGGCATTAAGTAACCCATTGAAGTTGATATGCCGTAAAACAAGTCAAACCAAACCAAACCCATCCACACTTTATAACTAAATGCCACTGTTTTGGAGGCAACTGACGTTTTTACCCTAATTTTAGCTCAAAACATACATTTGCGTCACAGAAATAGACTCATTTGATTAAAATTATATAAAATATATTGCTGTGTACAAATTGAAATATTATGTTACAAAACTAGTTCTGAATAATTAAGTAACAGAATTCAGATAGTCTCAAACCTTATTATAGTGGGCATATTTATAGTAAACTTATTTTAATCGATCCTTAATGGAAGTTGCTTAACGTACGAGATCCGATGTTTCAGCGCAATATATCCGTAAGCCCTGCGTATTCGAGAAATCGTAGTAAAGAAAAAGTGTCACCCGGCAGGAGATCGAACCTGCGCTACACTTTGTAGCGGCGTTAGCACTCGGCTACGAAAAAAAAAAAAAAACAACGTCACAGTAAGCAAGCCTCCCTAGAAGAAAGGCGGAAGCATTGGTTTAAGTGCATTGACAAAGAAGGACATTATGTTTAAAATAAATATTCACTGGGTAATAAAAATGCTTTTTCATCAGTAGGCTCAGAACCTATTGCTGTATTTACGTATTTATTGTGTGTGTGTGTGTGTATATATATATATATATATATATATATATATATATATATATATATATATATATATATATATATTTATACATACATACATATATTTATGTATGTATTTATGTGTTAAACACCTGAGAAATGTTTTAAATGTACACCAACACCGGCACTCTTTTCTCGAGAGCGCAGTCCGATAGATGAAAAAAAAAACATTCTTTAAAATAAAACGGAACATCTAATCAAATACGGTCATCCACAAATATTGTTTGAAGTAATAAAAAATATATCGGATTAAAAGATAAAATCTGCTTATATATATATATATATATATATATATATATATATATATATATATTTATATATATATATACACAGAGTGTCCAACTTTGTGAACTCTCCTCTCTCTCTGTATATATATATATATATATATATATATATATATATATATATATATATATATATATATATATATATATATATGCAGGTATGGAGAAAATAGGAAAGAACACGTTACATAAATTATCCGGAGTTATTTTTGTTTTTATTTTAAAAAACAGTGCCCCTTACAGAAGTAGAGCTTAAATTATAATTTTTTTTTATTTAAAAAAAAATGATTCTTATGAATGATATGAATCATATTTAAAAAAAAATAATTATAATATATCTATATATATATATATATATATATATATATATATATATATATATATAAACGCACACACACACACACACGTGCGCACACACACGTGTGTGTGTGTGTGTTCGATGTAATATCGTAAAATAAGTACATGTATACAGATGTGCCCTCCTGCGGGATTTGAGCCTGCGTCCCCTAGAAAGTCAGTAGCTCCTACATGGCCGAGAGGTCAAGGCACCTCAGAGTTAATGACGGTTTCCCCTCAGGGACGCAGGTTCGAATTCTGTCGGAGGACGAATATATTTTTCTGACAAGATTTCTCAAATATTCAGACCGGTAGATAAATAAATAAATATACTGTTTAATAATAAATACATAGTATCTACTCAAATGTGAATAGCCATTAAAAATAGCGTTTAAACGAAAAAAACAAACTTTTTTTTTTATTATATATATATATATATATATATATATATATATATATATATATATAATGTGCTATGTTAGACGTCTATTAATAACGAGATTTTTATATGTGCTACACATGTGTGTGTGTTTTGTGCGTGTGTGTACGTATATCGCAAATAATATATATCTATTACGTGTGTTACACACACACACACACGCACGCACGCACGTACGTACGTACGTACTTACGACCATATCACACTGAATCACCGGTTCTCGTTCGATCACCGAAGTTAAGCAACATCGAGCCTAGTCAGTACCTAAATGGGTGACATCTTCGGGGATGATAGGTGCTCTAAGTTTGGATGTGCAAGTGGTGTAATGGTTAACGCGTAGGAAATGGAAATAAGAGAGTCGAGTTCATATTCTAGTTGAGTTTGCTATATTTATCTACGTGCAAATACCCTTGGGAAAGGTAGGATCCATCGCTTCTCTCCCCCAGGCTATGGGTTAATTAGTAGGACTTGTATAAGTAAATCATTGTTATCTTTTCAAACATTCTGATAATCTAAAAATATTTTTTAGCTTTAAATAAGCCGTAAAAAACAAGTCAGACTATGCAAACACACAGAGGTGTTGTTTCATGTGATACATACAGGTTACATGTGCCCCACTATACACATATGCACACACACATGCACACATACTAGGATCGAAGGGGGTACCTCGTCGTGGTGTAATGGTTAGCAAGCTTGTCTTGCTAGATCAGTTACTACTGAAAAGTGAGTTCGATCCTCACTGGATGCCCCATACTTTCGGCCTTGTGCCACATCTAAGCTACGCTTGGAAAATCTCTACTAGGATCGAAGGTAAGATAGGTTGAAGAAAATGAGAGAAAAGAAAAAGAAAAATGAGAAAAACGCATATAGAAGACGAACAAGAAGTGTAATGAAGGAGAAAAAGGAGAAAAAAAAAGAAAATTTTGACAAAGAAAAAGTTAAGAAAGAAAGAAGCGACAAACGAAAACAGTTCTTGAAGGCGAAAGTAAAAAAAACAATGGATGAAAGAAAAAGCAAGGATAAGAAAAGAAAGAAGGAAGAGACAATAAGAAAAAAAAAGAGTTTGAAAAAAAGAAAGAAAGAACAATAAAAAGAAAACAAGGTTTAGCGAGAGAGAAGAACATAGGAGTAAAAAAACAAAAACTAAAAAAACAACAGATAGTCGGATAGAGAAGAAGAAAGAGGGAACAGGAGAAAAGAGAGAGTGGATCAGATAAAAAGAAATACAAAAAAAAATGAGGAAAATGAAAAGAAAGAACGGGAAAACAAGAAAAAAAAAACGAAAGAAAGAACACGACAGAAAGGGAGGGAAAACAAAAAAAGAAAGAAAACACGTAAAAAGAACGGGAGAATAGATAAAAAGAAAGAAAATGAGAAGGAGAGAAAAGAAATAGAACAAGAAAAATAAGAGAAAGTGGACACGAAAAAAAGAAAGAGGATAGTAAAAAGAAAGAATGGGAGAACGAGAAAAGAGAAAGAGAAAATAAGAAAAGCGATAAAGAAAACAAGACGGACAGAAAGAGATAAAAAGAAGAAAATAAAAAAAGAAGAAATTGTAAAATATTAAAAAATAAATAAATAACAGCACAAATAAAGACAAAAAGAAAAGTTACGAAAAAAAAAAAAAAGTAAGTCTTAGAAGAAATTTCCGTATGAACACGTTTAATCCCCCCAAAAGTTAAACACAAGATTATTCAACCCGTCTCCCGGCTTACAGGGTGGGCAGAAATGCAACTTATTTGTTAAAAAAGAAAGAAAGAAAGAAAGAAACGAAACAAAACAAAATGACAAAGACAATTGAAGCAAAAGATATTCCGGCAATTAATGAAAATCATTTTAAAATGTAACGCGGATTTATATTTGAACGTAGGAAAGAGAAAAAAAGACGATAAATGTCACTTAATCGTAATAATTATAAAATAAATAAAAAAAGCTACGGTAGTTTTCTTGAACAGAAAAAAAGAGGTGGCTTTAAACAAAATGTTAATGTATCTATTAAAAAATGAAAATAAAAATAATGATTCAGTAAACTAATACGTACCATAAATATTAAGTCAAACCGACAAAAAAAAGAAAGAAAACAAAAAGAAACATTAGAGAAAGAATTCGAATCAAGATAGACATTTTTGATTAAAACTTTTTAAAAGTGAACATTAATAAAGAAATCTCTTGTGAATGGGAAAAAAGAGATAAAAATAAACTAGAAGCTTACTTTCGCTTGAATCCGTTTTTCCCCCTTTGCAAGGAAAAATTTTTTTTTTTTTGTTGTCCTTAAAAAGAAAAAAAAAGAATCCGTTTTTGAATAATACTTGCTGTTATAGCCAGTGTAGTTTTGTTTTTCTTTTTAATATTTTCGACATTGGTTGGCTTATAAAAAAAAATGGCAAAAAAAAAAAAAACTTTGTAAAAATGTATGTGAATGACTCGAGGTAGCCAACTAAAAAAAGCAGCCGACTTGCGTCTGATAGAAAACACGCTGTGCTTCGCTGAAGGTTTGGTAGACTCTAGTAGTAATTGTGACTGATGACAGACTGGGGTAAGACTTGCTAATGCGTGGGTGAAGAAAAAAAAATAGACTATTCATATGCGGTCCAGTATGTAGGATAAGTGCAAAACACCATCTTCTACTCTTTGTTAGTTAGAGGGAGAGAGAGAAAAAAGTGTTGGCCGGTTTAGAAGAGGCCTGACATTTTTGTTTCGTTTTGTTGTGATTTTGTTTTTCATTTTATAGTTAGATAAACAGAGGAAAGCAACTTTTCACGGAAGTGTTTAAGAAATGAACGATGAATAATCGGTAGTCGATAAATGCAGAGATGAGTTACGAATAATAGACAGATAAGTATAAATAAACTGAGATAGATAGATAGATAGATAGATAGATAGATAGATAGATAGATAGATAGATATTAACGGAATGAGATAGATAGATAGATAGATAGATAGATAGATAGATAGATAGATAGATAGATAGATATTAACGGAATGATAGATAGATAGATAGATAGATAGATAGATAGATAGATAGATAGATAGAAATCTGGGAAAGGTGGATATAAACGATAGATAGATAGAGAGAGAGAGAGAGAGAGAGAGGGAGAGAGAGGGAGAGAGAGATAAACAGACTGATTTAGATATATTGAAACAGGCTATAGCAGAATGAGATAAACAAAGAGAGAAACAATCAGATATAAAGAAAGATCGATTGATGGATATTAACAGAATAAGATCGATAAACAGGCAAACATGCATAGAATGAGATAGATACATTGATAGATATATAGAAAAAGGCTGACAGAAATGAATAGACGAATAATCGATAATCGATAGATCAATGTATTACAGGAATATAGAAAGAGACTTAGATAGATAGATAGATAGATAGATAGATAGATAGATAGATAGACATGAACTGACTGATATTTATATACATGTATTTGATAGCTAGCTAGATAGATATGAACAGACTGAGATAGAAAGAAAGAACGAAAGGGAGAGAGACAGAGAGAGAGAGAGAGAGAGAGAGAGAGAGAGAGAGAGCAAGCAATATAATAACTGTAAATAAACCTTGATTATTGTTGACTATATAGAAGCAGGTAGTACTCTACAATACTTTGCTCCGGAGAGGTGCTTATCTCAAAATACATGTTTGTATTATAGACAAACGTTGTTTTTATTTTATTTTATTTTTTTCTATATACGACAAGAAAGCAACGAGAGGGGAAAATCGAGGTCTGGCCTGTGTTTGTCACTTACAAGTTGAGAGTCGAAAACGAAATATTAGTAGAATGACATAGATAGATAGATAGATAGATAGATAGATAGATAGATAGATAGATAGATAGTATGGGATCCAAATTATGGGAACAGCTAAAAAAGGATGAGAATCAGATAGATAGATAGATATATAGATAGATAGATAGACTCAGATAGCTGGATTAGTAGAAAGATAAACAGATATCAAGAATTGATTGATATAAATAGAATCAGAGAGAGAGAGAGAGAGAGAGAGAGAGAGAGAGAGGGAGAAAGAAATTAGGAGGCTGACAGAGATATATGCACACAGGTTTAGATAGATATAAACAGAACGAGACAGATATAAACAAACATCGATTAATACATATAAATATAATTAGATCGATAGACAGACAGAACTAGAGACTGATGAAAAAAAAGCTGCCATAGATGAACAATCGATCGCAAGACTGAAAATGTAGTGTTGTTTTATATATATATATATATATATATATATATATATATATATATATATATATATATATATAAATGTACACACACACACAGATGTACGAAAATCACTTTAGCTATAAACAAGGTCACAGTCATTGGTACAGCCAGTGAGAATCAAGGGTTACGCCATTTCCGACTGGCGGCCTGCTTCTGAAGGTTTGCCGTTGAGATGGGGTAGATCTTTGACTATTCCGTCATCGGAATCTTCGAGGTCTTAGTTGCCTCTAGTTTGGTTACTCCTCTTCCACCTTACCACCACACACACACATATATATATATATATATATATATATATATATATATATAGACACACACACACATATATATATATATATATATATATATATATATATATATATATATATATATATATATATGTGTGTGTGTGTGTGTGTGTGTGTGTGTGTGTGTGTGTATATATATATATATATCGAAATTATAATATAAACATGTTATAAAATCACTACAACAATAGCTATTTTGTTTCAATACTTCTGGTGTAGAATACATTCAATCCCATCACTTGGTAAGACACCAAAAGTTTTGAAACAAAATGGCTATTTTTATAATGATTTTATAACATATTTATGTTATAATTTTCGAATAAATAATTGTATTTGCTCTACTCTGTATTGAGCACTCTTTTAATAATAGCATTTGCTGGTTATTGGAATTTATTCCGTATGAACCAATCCTATACACACACACACATATATACATATATATATATATATATATACGAATTCGTAATAACAAAATGGCCCTGCTGACCTCATGTAAATTTGAAATAATCGTTTGGAATTTTAACGACTTTTTCATACAATTTTAGTTCCTAGTCTTGTATAAACAGAAATTACACCTAAATTTGTTGATTTTATCTTTTCGGTCAAATAAGTGCTCAGATACCGCCCCACCCCACGCGGACATACACATAAATGCCTACAAACATAGACACAATGTATACACATATACTTAATTGCATACATGGACTCCTTTGTGAATTGACCTCAGTAATAGCGATAACATGTAGGTTTTTTTCAGTTCGTAGGAAAGGTGTTGCAGGGTAGAAAATAATTAATCACCCACATTTTACACTTTACAACTGAGCTTTACTTTATCATGTTACCTTCCCGTGACCTAATTATCCAGTTGCACTGAACACAACAGTGTTGGTTTCTTTCATAAAAATAAATATACAAATAAATAAATGAATAAATAAAAATAGATAGAAAAATATAAACAAATAAAAAAGGGATAACAGATTCAATTCTCTTCGGAATTTCTAAATTTCACTGTTTAAAAACAGCGATGTCGTCACAAAGAAATGTATCCACACAAAATTATATATATATATATATATATATATATACAGTGTAACCCGGATATAAGAGAGTTGTCAGGACCGGAGAAGACTTTTATATCCGGGTTTCTCTTATATCCGGTTTGGTCTATTTTGTTTACATTAACACAGGCTCTAATCTGGGACCAGAGAAAATCTTTCTTACATCCGGGTCTCTTATATCCGTGTTACACTGTATATATATATATATATATATATTACACTATATATATATATATATATATATATATATATATATATATATATATATATATATATATATATATATATATATATATATATATATATATATATATATATATATATATATATATATATATTACACTGTATATATATATATATATATATATATATATATATATATATATATATATGTATAAAATATGACAAATTGGAAAGGTTTCATCTGTTAGACTTTCATCGGATTGCCACGTCTACACATGCGCACGATAAATCACACAAAAACTTTCCAGTTTTCATATTTTTTCTAAATACCGTTTGTTGATATATGAGATTATACAAAATTATAAATATATATATATATATATATATATATATATATATATATATATATATATATATATAAGATTATACAAAATTATAATATGGTATTGAAACACCATCACTTGATAAGACACCAGAAGTGTTCAAACAAAATAGCTACTTTGTAGTGATGTTATAACATGTTTATATTATAATTTTTGAATAAATAATATTTGCTCTACTCTGTATTGAGCACTCTTTTAAGAATAGTATTTTTGGTTATTGGAATTTATTCCGTCTACACCAATCCTATACTTGGGTATATATATGATGTTCAGAAAGTTCGCGTGCAATTTAAACTACTTGTAGCTCTGTGACTATACATTACAAACACTCTCTATAAAGAACGCTTGATATAATTGTTTGGAAAAATTGCACCCTGAAGATGACAATTTGAAAATGTCGAAAGTACTTGGCATGTGTATTTTATCTGACAACAACTCGAATATAAGGATCTTATGATTCAAGGAATTGATAGTAAGTTAATGTCTCATTAAGTTCTGTTAGCGAAGTGATTTCGCCATTAATCGCACTAATATTGCTATTTAATTCTTTTTATAAAGTGTTTCTTTATATATATATATATATTCTAGCGATGGATGTCGCCAATAATCGCATTGATACTTCTGATTAATTCTATGTGTGATTATTCTTTGTATGTAAATCATATGCTGCCTAATGTTTTATGTTTATTCAAAACTATCGATCCGCAGTACATAAAAAAATTCCTATAAAAAAATTACTACTATGACATTACACTATATTATTGAACTATATACTTAGTTCTTGACATAAAAACTGAATACATTTGTAAAAATAGAATACGTGGATTTTAACACATCACAAGAAATATTTAAATAAAATTCTCACTTAAAAAATTTTGAAAAACTTAGCGTTGCGTCTTTGCACGTTCCGAGATCTTACACAACCGTCAATAATAGCAGATATTCAAAAAACATCTTTCGGTCGACATACAGGTATATCGTCTCAAGTTTTTGATTTTATAAGGAAAAAAAACACATGCCTGATGATGGATGGAAGACCGTCCGTAAGTACTAGCATTTTAACATCGAATAAACTGAAAAACTACAGACAACAAGTTTTTCTTCAAGGATCAAAACTCGCACTCTGGATCAATAGGATTTTAATGCATATATTATGTTTTCTAGCGATGGATGTCGCCAATAATCGCATTGATACTTCTGATTAATTCTATGTGTGATTATTCTTTGTATATATATATATATATATATATATATATATATATATATATATATATAATAGTACAAAGTATCGGTATAACCGAGTGAAGGCTTGGCAAGTGACTAAAAAGAAAAAAAAAAACGACAATATTAACGATGAATAAAGTAAAATCAAGATAAAAAAACAATACAACCCCCCCCGCAAAAAAAAACGCAAAATGAAACATAGACTAAGAAAAAAGACCCAATCAGTAACCAAAAACAGCTCTAAGGCTATTAAGACAGAGCAAGAACCTTTCAAATCTTCACCCCCTTAGCTCTGCAGAGTGTATGAAATTTGGTGGCGGGTTCTTCGCGCCAAAACAAGAACCACTTGATGTGAGCTGATACCTGGATCGTCTCCAACAGCATGTAGTATGTCTTTTTCGTGGTCAGGCGTACGAACGGATCTCGGTCTTCCTCGATCCTTAGTTTGTAGTGCCACGGACCCTGTCTCATTAAGGCGATGATAAACAGCAGCAAAAATTGGCTGACTCAGCTGCTTTCGATATGGAAACGCAATCTGATACAGCCGTGCAGCCTTGCGTCCATTATCATTCACTTGGCTGTATGTAAAAATCGTACCTGCCGGCTCACGATATGCAATTCCTGCCATTGTTAAACGGAACACTTCTCAGTTGACTCACTGCTGCACACGTTAATCGTTGAAGACAGTCTAGTCACAAATGTACACGAATGACAAATGTAACCTACTCCACATAGCAACACAGCGCCATCTACCATGAACTTTATTTAAACCTAGTAATTTAAATAAGTAGAACTTGCGAATATGTTTATACAGACTTTTGCCTTTTTTGCGGGGGGGTGAGTAACTTGTCCCCAAAGGTTATAAAAGAATTTTGATACACCATATATATATATATATATATATATATATATATAATGAAATGGACAAAGTCCGACAATTATTTAAAGACATTTTTATGTTTATACATTTTTTTTATAGATACAATTTTTTAAGTAAATGCTCTGTTTATGATAAACAGTATTAAACAACATTTACCGGCGTGAATGTCCGAGAAATTTTCATAGAAAATATTCGTCCTCTGACGTGCCTTAACCGATTCGGCCACAGAGGAGCGTTCGGTTAGCGAGGTCGATTGTAGTTTAAAGACAGTAAAATCGACCTTGCTAACCGAACGCCCTCTGTGGCCAAATCGGTTAAGGCACGTCAGGCTAAATGACGGTTCCGTATAAACATTAGACATGGCACATGGAACTAGAACAGTCTACAGTGAGCGAAATAGGGTTCAGATCGACATTCCAATAATAAAATAGTGTAATAAATATGTCATTCACAGACAGTCCTAATTCGCAGCTCCTCAATGCGATTAGATAACCGAATGCCTCAAGCCCGGATCGAAACCCAATCGATTTGGCGTTAGTCAGAGCT
This sequence comes from Acanthosepion pharaonis, assembly GCA_903632075.3. Lineage (NCBI taxonomy): Eukaryota > Metazoa > Mollusca > Cephalopoda > Sepiida > Sepiidae > Acanthosepion > Acanthosepion pharaonis. Next base: position 463,380 of record CAHIKZ030000632.1, read on the forward strand.
TCTACCACTGAGCTTTCTCGACAGAAAGAGTCAGCCAAATCTAGCGTAAACAAACGCCAAGCAGCCATAGTGCTCCATTCATTCATTCATCTGAAGTGATGAGAATGCTACCTTTCAAGAAATTCGTTTATGTAAAGTGAAACTTTTAAATAAAGTAAAGTGTTTCGTTTTTTTTTTTAACAATGATATTTGATGCGTTCGGTGGAGGAGCGGCTTATTCAACAAAAAATCTAAAATTGCTTTTTTTTTCAGGTCATTGGATTTTGGAACCGAAACCTTTATTTCGTCTACCGGAGCAGATTGTTCTACTTCCACGTTCCATGCCTCTTCCGGATATCTCAGTTTCCGTTTCGGTTATTTCCCTTTAACTCAACTCTCCAAATTTTTGTTCACCTCTTCTGTGGTCAGGTATTGAACTCAAAACTCTTTGGGTCAAATCATTGGTTATTTCAACCAATGCTTTTATCCACTGGACCATCTGTCCATGAGGACGTGGAACTAGAACAATCTATCCCGGTGGGCGAAATAAAAGTTTCGGTTCGAAAATCCAGTCACCTGAAGAAGGTCGGAGTGTACAACGGTCGAAACGTCGAGAATATAGCAACAAAGACGAGGACAACTGTCCGAACAATGTAAATAGTGTAGATAATCTTACTTATTATAAAACCCAGGTTGTGTGTGTGTGTGTGTGTGTGTGTGTGTCTGTACGTTTATATATTGGATCGGATTTCCTACATTTTTCAACTGATTTCAACAAAACTTCACAGGACTACGTAAAATTACCTTGCGGTGGTTCTGACAGCGCCAAAAATTGGAAAAACACAATTGTTTTTGCACGAAATCAATTTGAAAACACGATTAAGAGGCATTAATGAAAGGGAGATAACTCATCGATTTATACTTATAAAACCCAGGGATCGGATTTCCTACATTTTTCAACCGATTTCAACAAAACTTCACTTTTGGGGGAGGCAGGTAGTGTTTCTTATTGTCTTGCACACTTTTTTCTTTATTTTTACATTCAGAATGCGTTAAAAATTCCATTTACAAGACAATTGTTTATAATAAAATTCTATTCAATCGGTAGACTCATAACGATTGAAAACAATATTTTTGTTTGTGTTTGGGTTTGACCAATTCGTAAAAAAAATAAAAAAACTAATTAAGACATGCGTGTCCGTCAACCTTAAACAATAATCTTTGTCAATTTTATTTTTCAGTCTTTATGATGGTCGATACTTGATCTATCTCTTACTGTTACATCCCCGGGCAATGCTAGTGGATATATATATAAGTTGCCAAAAATCATCAGTGAAAATCTGGATAGACTTTTGAATCAACATGGTAAATGAAATGAACTCGAGTATATGACGCGTTCGGTGGAGGCAGGACGTATTCAACAAAAAATCTAAAATTGCGATTTTCATTGCGAATTAGTAATTTTTTCATACCCAAGTATTTTACAAAAAATTAGAGCCGGTTACACAATATTTCAAGCTCAATTTAGGTTTATAGTTCGTAACCATACAATGAGGTGACGTAACATAAACCGTAGATTTGCCTGCGGAATATCATAACATTATTGTTACATAATTATAGTGAAATCATTAAGGTTTTTTGTCAAAAGCATTTTTATTTTTGGTCGTATATTAATTTAAAATATTCCTTTTTACAGGCTTTATTTTTGAAATGGAATAAGATCATTTTAAATTTCAGAATTTCACTATTGCCCATCAAAATGACTAGAAGAAAGCGACCTAAAAACAACAATGGAAAAGAGAGGTAACAAAACGTAAACGAAATAGCTTCAGTTTCTTCAACTTAGGAAACTTAGCATTGCAGGCAAAGTATTCTAAAATGCTGTCAATAACAAAGGAGAAAATAAAAAATACCTAAAAACAAATCAAATATAGCATCAAAATTTATATTCTTTTTATTTATTTGTTATGTATCTAAATACATAATTGTCAACAATATTTCCGTAAAACTTGATATTTCCTGTAATAAATATTATTATTGTTATTATTTTATTTAAGTGTAAGGTAGTCCTGCATTTACAATTCCTTACGGCTGACCATGTAAATAAATGTTCATTAAAACTGCCTAAAACCTTTAAGTGCGTATTGCTGCAAAATTATCAAATGCTGAAATACGTATCTCCACCGTCGAACGCGTCATTTGCCCTGCCTAAGGCCCAAAAGTCACGAGTTACAGTGTAAGAGTCAGTTTATCGGGATATGTGAGAAAGGTAACGGTTGACCTTTGAACAGGTTAAGATTGAAAGCACCCTCTTGGGAGTCGGTTCCACAGAGCAGCTGTTAGCGGAAAGAAGTTGCTCAAGTGGAAGTTGCATCTCAATGCGAAGGAAATGAGGGTGGTTCCATGAAATGAGGGTGGTTCCATGAAATGGGTGTGGCACGGCGGGTCTTGGCCGTAAAGGTTAGAACTAGTAGAACTAAGGAATGTAGTTCATGTGAACACTTTCCCATGGGTTTGCGCAAGTCCAGACTCCCCTTCCCGACATACTCTCCAGGATCTAGCTTCACGGCGCAGCGTGGGACGGCTGTTGATGGCTCAGTAGCATTGAAGGGTCAGATCAAGTTTCGATGCAAGAAATGACCATTTTCGCGTCTCGTGGCGCGTGTCCGCACGGTTGTATTCAATTCAAAGTTCTCCTTCTGCTAGTCATACTCACATAAGAAGGGAACAAGTGTGTAAACCTCTCTCCGTCAAAGAACAGAGTCGCAACTGAGGAATATTATACTGAGGTGCCCATCCCTGGGGAACAGCTGCCCGAGGCCGCGTCCGCTCATTGCACCAGAGAGAGGGATGGGTGCTCGCACCGAGGCCAGCGCAATCAACGGTTGCGGGTGCTCGGGAGTTTTTGTTCCTGGCCCGGGTGTACGCGCTCGGGCTCCCCACATTTAACCGACATTGTATTTCAGTTTCGTCTGTGTCTTTGGACAAAGTGCATACAGGGACGACTCCGTCAAAGGACAGAGTGGTAACTGAGAAGAATTATACTGAGAGGTGCCCAGCCCTTAGTAACAAGTGCCGAGGCTGCTCCCTCTCATTGCAGCAGAGAGAGGGGTCGATGCTCGCACCGAGCCAGCGCAACCAACGGTTGCGGTGGGGGGGGGGTTGGGCTGCGGGCAATTTTTGTTCCTGGCCCGGGTGTACGCGCTCGGGTTCCCACGTTAAAAAAGACCCTGTGTTAAAACTCATCTTAGTGGGGAGACAGAGTAAATACCTAATAAAGAAGCAAGGAAATATAGATTCATTCCTTTCACCAACAACAAGCTTGGACGGAATACGAACTCAGTCCGCTATGTTCACTCTCTGAGCCGATAACCGTGACACTACTTGCACAAAGCTAATACAGAAAGGTTATTATAGTAAGCAAGCAGATGTCAAATTTTCTACACTTCACTTACATCGGGGAGTAAATATATGAGATATAAGATTCTTCTTCTATTTGCCATATCCCTTCAAAACGTGGACGGCTCTCCACAACTTCCTGTTTTTTGTAGCTCTTAGTAAGTTTTGTCTTTTTTGCTATCTCTCCTAAATCCTGTCCTGTCAGCCATTTAAACAAGCTTGTTAGTCAGGTTATCCATAGCTTTCTTTTGAACCTTTTGTTTTCAATATATCCTGTGTGTGTCAAAATCTCCAAGCCCTCTTTCCTGTGTCTTACATCTTGCAACGGTCTCTTTCTGATTGTAGAACTGTCGTCTTTTTGTTTCCATTTCGTCTAAGACTTCATCGTTGCTCATATGTTCAGACCATGCTATTCTCAGCATCCTTCTGTAGAACCATATTTCTGTTGCCTTAAGCTTCCTTTTCGTCTGTGAGGAAAATGTTCAACATTCATTACCATATAGCGGAAACGTTATTAGATAACAGCATTGATTACCATATATGGGGAACTTTATTAGATAACGGCTCAGAACCCTTTTCAGTGTTTTGGATTTTACTTTGATTAACTTTTGGTATCTTTCGTTCTTCCAACTCACCTTCGGATTTCGGTGCCATTTGGCCACCCAAGGCTATAGAACCCGGTCTCTCCTGCTATTTATGTACCATGCATGAGACATAAGAAGAGGATTCATACCTTTCCCCCAGGATATTAGCACATAAATGAATGTAATGGAATTCTCCGATTCGTGAATTTGAACTTCCTTTTCGTATGTGAGGAAAAATGTTCTTCGATTCGTCAATCCGAGCCGTTATCCATTACTCCACCGTGCCTTTTTGAGGAAGGTTTCTGCAGTCGGTATGTTGCGCAATGAAAATCAGAAAGAAAGGGATTGTCAGTGGTCAGTAACTGATAGAAGACATTCATTCGTCAATCTGGCCGTTTCCATTACTCCACCGTGCCGTGGAAGGTGTAATCGGTATGTTGAAATGAAAAAAAATTGTCGGGGAGCCAAATTGAATTCCAGCGTGGTGGTGTAATCCTCGAAATGAAATTCAAATTCGAATTCCAGTCAAGTTACACTTACAAACAGGCAAAATCCAAGCCTTCTCCCACATCTATGGGTTAAATAGCGGGATAGACTGAACCTTATAGCTTTGGTAGGCAACGAGTCTATGAGAAAGAAAACTCTTAATTCAAACCAGCCTAGAGTGGGTTTAGATCCGTCAGGCTACTTTGCCCTAGACATTCCAAGTAGAGGTGGTGTCCCTTAGAACCAAATGAGTTAAGGGACTCGTGAATCTGATCATGATCCTTATTCTCTGAATATGGTTATTCTATGCATGATTTAAGTATATTGTTGACGGATTTATTACAGCAAGTAATGGAACTAATTTTAGTATAGAATTGCTTTGCCAGTGATTTTTATTATAGAAACATATTAAGCATCACGAAGAAAAGTATTGTCAGTGGTCAGGAATTAATAAGAGACTTATTGAGAGAATATGGTTATTATATGTATGATATAAATGTATTGATGATGATTTTACTATATGATATGTTCCGGAAAGGGATATATTTGTTCGAAGTAGCAAAGTGGTTTTGGACTACTGTAACCGAGTAAGACAAACTAGCAGGTAACCGTAATGGACTGGTCCTCGTCGTAGTGGTAGGCAATAGGCGTAGTCCCTGTACCTCCACATCAGTCTGTATTTATGGCTGACACCAGCCAATCATATTAGTGTGCGGAGGAAACCCAGGTGAATGCATATTCATTGCATCACTATAGAAAAGCACTGAATATAATTTTAATATAGAATTGTTTGGTCAATTATTTTTATTCTAAAAAATTAGTATTATTATGTGTTGTAGAGTAGTTTTCACAGTGGAGGCTTGTATTTCGCTAAGTCGGTCCTAAAAGGGTCCGACGTACAAAATGTTAGGAACTTGAAATAAGAGTTAATGGCGCAGCAATCTAGTTGTGACGGTTGATACTTAAATGTCTGACATCGACTGACTCACTCAACTCCACTGAGCTCAACTGGCGACCGCTACTACTACTACTACTACTTATTATGTGTGGGAGAGTCTATTACAATAGAATAGGTAATGTTCTGGTATAACATTATGGAAAATTAGAAATAACGAGAGATATAAAGATCATTCAAATTTTCCCCTAATGCCGGTGTATTTTGGGGTTAAAACCCTAGTTAATCAAGAACTACAATACATACCAACCACGTGATGGTTCACTGCCCCACCGACTGTATCCATATCTTGTAATATCATCTCAGACTCTTACATCATCACACTACTCTCGTCTGTCGGCCCACAGAATAAACTAAACACTCCCTTTCCAGATAACATTGCGGGAATTTGATCAATGATGGTCCGGACATTGAACATCTACCAATCGAACTTCAGCCTGCCTATACGATGGCCGTCACCTTAAGAACTCTAGAATACGAACATATAGTGTTCTGATTATTTCAACCTGAATACGGGCCTCTATATTCCGACCTTTTCGGAGAATACACATTTCAACCACGTGGGGAGGAGGGTTTTGTAAAATAAAATGAGGTGTTATTGAAGAGCTCCCAAGCTGTACGTTTTATATGTGTAGCGTTCAAGGAAATGCACGCAGAGCTAAACCACATTGGTTGTGAGTCAGTGTGCCATTAGTCTACCTAACCGAAACAAAAGATCGTAGCGTTTTTAAGTGGATTTCTAATACAGTATTTAGATATATTTACGTAGATTTATTCTAGCACATTTGTTCCATTTTGTTCCACTACCTTTTTTGAGGCAGCTCCATGATTCCATGGTGAACTGGCCTAAGTCACTTTACCATAGAACTGAATTTCTTCCCATTGAGAGAATTTTGTGGGGATCGAAATATGTTGTAATCCGAAGGTGAAAGGTCAGCGGGAGTACGGCGGCTGTAGTAGAACATCTCAGCCAGGCTCAACCTATTTATGCCGTGTCGGCAAACAGACGAAGTTGGTTTGGTTTGGTTTGTTTTACGGCACATCAACACCTCAATGGGTCATTTAATGCCGACAACTTTTTTTTTTTCTGGTAATATTTTTGTTTTGTCAAAAATCTATTTATGTTAATATTTTTTCCTCAAAAATATATAGCTGGTAATATTATTTTTTCAAAAACAAAACGTATAGCCGTAATATTATTTTTTCAAAAACGTATAGCTGGTAATATTTTTCAAAAACGTATATCTGGTAATATTATTTTTTTCAAAAACGTATAGCTGGTAATATTATTTTTTCAAAAACGTATAGCTGGTAATATTATTTTTTCAAAAACCTATAGCAGGTAATATTATTTTTTCAAAAACGTATTGCTGGTAATAGTTTTTTTCAAAAACGTATTGCTGGTAAAAAATTTTTTTCTTCAAAAATTTATTTCTGGTAATAATTTTTTACAAAGTATTTTTGGTATTAAAACCTATTTTTACACTTTTATAATGCCTTTTACCTCAGTTTCTGGGTTAACTATTTGCCCATAGTTGGTACCTTAACAGGTGCTACCTCCTCGGGTCAGGGTGGACCTGGGAACACCAGCAATTAAGAGGAAGTTCCAAGCTCCTCAAAGCCTCCTGATCAGAGGCCTTGCTGTTGGACGTAGTTTATCGTTTTACCCTGGACGCGGATGTAGTTTATCCTTATACCCAGGACGACAGACGAAGTTGAGTGTTGTTCTGATGAAAGACGACATCCTTCCGATCAGCCAATTCCGAGCACTTTTCATTTGTTACTGCCTTTAATTGGCCCAGTTCTCTGAATCCAACGCCTGGTATTGCGGAAAGATCTCGTAATATACGCCACCAGATACGCAGCATCACATTCTGTCAGCATTTGGAATGGTTAATGGTGGCTCATTTTGTCTTTATTTTATGAAACTTTTCGCTTCACATTGTTGTAAACAATCTACTTTTCATCTCTTGTCTAAGAAAATGAGCCTTTTTGTTGCGTTTGAGCAGAGAATCGCTGGACGGAAATGCGACCCATTAATTATTTTCCTGTTAAATAGTGCGGCGGCAAAACATTGGAGCGTTTCATGCATCCAAGTCTAGTTCAAATGACTTAAGACACTCGTTGAGATATGTGGAGTATCTCTGCGATGTCCCGTGTTGTGTGAGCTTGGTAGATTTTAATGAGCGATTCGATTTGGTCATCATTAACGACTGCAGGTCTCCCGCAACATTCTCCTTCTTTCTGGTCAACATTTCCACTTTTGAATCTAGTGAACCATTTACGTATAATACTCTCAGTTATGGCACATATGTTTTTTGCTGTTTGTATAGCGGTTTTTTTTCCTTTCCATAAAATTACGAAAATGCATCTAATTTTCCGCTAATATGACTTTTAACGAAGAAACATTTAAATTTCTCAAGCCACTTACGATTCACACAAAAGGATGCTTTGAAACATAACCTTTTAGAATATGTATATATCTCATAAATTTGAGTCACGTGTGAAACGAAATCACGTTTTCAAACATTAAATGTTGAAAAACGCTTTTGTTCTAACCGACTATATTGACTTGGGGAAATTTGCAATACTAACTCGTATAAAATATGCTTTCCCGATCTATGCGCATATTTTACTCAAATTTCTGTCAAGGCTGATAATGAGAGTAACAGAGTTTGCTGCTCTCATCTGGCTAGTTACGGGAGAAGTTCAAGTTATAGGTCATTCGTCATATTTTCGGCCACTATTCAAACAAGCAAATGTAGTTTTTGAGTGAGAAGCGGGTTCGGGCCTAAGGGGAATTAATGCAAAGTGAAAATAAATAGCTTTAGTTAGAATCGAACTTGGCGAACCACATTCTAATCCAACTACTGACAATAAAAGTACGTTTACACCGCAGGTAAACAAAGTGACATTCAATATTGTATATATAATCGTATGTAAATATTAATACACCTACACTAAATTTTTCATCCGAATCTACAAAGCTCAATGTAATTTTTTACGTAATCCACACTTAAATTAGGTTAGGTAATGTCTTTGCCGTTAAGAACGTTTAGTTTTTAAGCAAATACATTCAAAAAGATCGCTTTTCGGTGTACTGATTGGCCCAAATTAAACTACTGACTTTATCAAGATATGGTATTAAGAAGGATTCGTTTTAAGCGACTTCATTCAAAAAGATCGCTTTTCAGTGTAATGAATTGGCCCAAATTATAGTTTGGTCTTAGTCGTAACATGCTGTTAAAGGTGTACAGTTTTAACAAGACACATTCAAACAGATCGTTTTTTATTGTACCGAGTTGGCCCAAATTATAGTTTTCTTTATGTCGCAAGACGGTAATGGTACCGTGTTTTTTTTTAAAGCAACTTCATAAAAAAAATCGTTTTTCATTCTACTGGGTTGGACTAAATTATAGTTCTGTCTTTGTTGAAAAAAAAAAGTATTAAAATCGCGGAGTTTTAAGCAACTTCATTCTGAATGATCGTTTTTCATTGTACTAGGTTGGCCCAAATTATAGAGCTGACCTTGTTATCACATGACATATGGATGGAGTCGTTTTAAGTAACATTCATTCAAAAAGATTACTTTTTATTGTAATGTGTTCGTCCAAAATTATAGTACTGACTTTGTCATCAAATGGTATTAAGAGAGAGTTGTTTTAAGTAACTTTTATTCAAAAAGATTACTTTTTATTGTAATGGGATGGTTCTGGCTTTAGTTTTCTTTTGGTCGTAACATTAGTTTTAAAAGTGAGCTGTTTTAATTAGTTTTATTAGTTAAAAAAAAAGATCGCCTTTCATTGTAGTGTGTTGACCCCAAATACCATTCTGTCTATTTTGTAAAACAAGAATGCAATTTAACTAACTTGATTCAAAAAGATCGCATTTTATTGTATTGTCGGCTTGGTTCAAACTGTCAATGTGTCTTTGTCATATTATTATATGCGTTTATTTTTAATTAACTTCATTCACACTGATGACTCCTGAGTTCGCTCTGACACCTGTCGTATAAATATCTATTTTTTTTAATCCATCAAAATATATATTATTGATTATTGATTCTAACGTTAGAAATCATCGAAAATGAACTCTATTTTCGGCATATCTTTTTTCCCCTATTTGTAAGAAACTTAATATTAAAATTTTCTAGGACAGATAAAATTGTGTAGATTTTGAAGCAGATTCTGTGACTGACAGAACATGTCAAAATTGGTTTGCGAAATTTCTTGCTATAGACACACAGTAAAAAAAAATGGTATAAAGAGAGAGTCGTTTTAAGTAAGTTTCAGTAAAAAAAGATCACTTTTCGTTGTACTGGGTTAGCCCCAAATTATACTTCTGACTTTGTCATCATATGGCATAAAGAAATAATTTTTTGAAGTAAGTTTCTTTCAAAAAGCTCACTTTTCATTGTACTGTGATGGTTCAAGTTATACAGTGTAACCCGGATATAAGAAATCCGGATATAAGAGAAACCCGGATATAAGAGAGATTTTTATCTGGACCCAAATCAGAGCCTGTGTTAATGTATGTAAAATAGACCAAACCCGGATATAAGAGAAACTCGGATATAAGAGAGTTGTCGGGACCGGAGAAGAAGTCTCTTATATCCGGGTTTGGTCTATTATATATACATTAACACAGGCTCTAATTTGGGACCAGATAAAATCTCTCTTATATCCGGGTTTCTCTTATATCCGGGTCTCTTATATCCGGGTTACACTGTAGTTCTCTTTTTGCCGTAATATTAGTTTTAAAGATTTTAATTAGCTTTTTTCTATTTGTAAGAAAGTTAACATTGCAATTCACTAAAACAGATAAATTTGTATAGATTATGGAGCAGCTTCTCTGACTGAAAGAACATGTCAAAATTGGTTTGCGAAATTTCTTGCTATAGACACCTCGTAGATTCTCTCTGGAAATATCTCGTATTTCGATATGCAATTGTATGGCATAATAAATGGAAAACTTTACTTTTGAACAGTACAGTACAGTAGTAGTGGTAAACGAGACTAGTGTCTTGGATATGCGAGTGACGTAACGGTTATTGGCACCGAAAATGGAACCGGCGAGTCGAGTTTTGTTGCGGTCATTTGCTCTTATGCACTTGGGGCCATTTTACTCCCCAGCTATGGGTTAAATAGCAGAGTCAGCTAAGCTGTCTAACCTTATGATAGCCGGAGAAAACGGAACGTTACTCCACTATAATTCCTAAAATGTGATAACAATGAGAAAAAAAGAGAAAAAGGAAACTGTGGAGGTCCATGATCGTTTATATCCTGAAGTGACACGGCATTTTAAAATTCTTATTAGTCTAAACATTGAAACTTAATCAGGAAGCCAAGTGGATCAAGGAATAGTGTGTTTATCAATCTCCCAAGATAATATTACAAATCACATCTTATATAGAGTGTTCCAATAACTTGGACCGATTTTAAATGTGAATTAAGTTTAAGCGCGTAATGACTTTTTTAAAAATTTTTCTTTCAGATTTAACAACTTAAGTCTTTGGCAATTACAACCATGGAAAGATTAACAATCAAACAACGTGTTAAAGTTATCGAAGCCTATTACGAAAATGGACGTTCAAATTTATAAATATACGACCCAATGATTCCGCTAACAAAAAATGCATACCAAACAGTGACCTTTTGTGGATGCAGTGGCTTTTCAACAGTCTTTCTTGGATTTTCATCAGCCCAAATGCGACAATTCTGCTTTTTAACGAATCCACCAATATGAAAATGGCCTTCATCACTAAAGAGTATTTTTTGCGAAAAATCTTCATCAGCTTGTCTTTGCTCATGCACCCAATTGACGAATGTACGGCGTTCCAAATGGTCAGCAGGTTTCAGTTCTTGTGTTAACTGAATTTTGTAAGCGTGTAGAGACAAATCTTTTGTCAAAATTCGATGTAACGTTGTTGTGGAGAAATTCAATTCCTACGCGTGATGACGAATAGAGGTGTCTGGATTTTCGGCCACATTGTGATGCACTCCATCAATGTTTACGGCTGATCGACGTAGACGAGCACGCAATGGTGTTTTCACATCTGCCACCGATAAAGTTTGTTTTAATTTACGAACAATTATTTCAATTGCACTCTCGGTTGGTCGATTACGTTAACCAAAAAATTGCAAAGTGCGCGAAATGCATTTCTGTTTGAACGTCCATTTTAGAAATAGGCATTGATAACTTTAACACGTTGTTTGATTGTTAATCTTTCCATGGTTGAAATTGCCAAACACTTAAGTTTTTAAATCTGAAAGAAAAGGAAAAAAAATCATTAGACGCTTTAACTTAATTCCCATTTAAAATGGGTCCAAGTTATTGGAACAGCCTACATGTAGGTTTGAACCCCGACTTCTTTTACTGATGTAAGTAATTTCTAGTAAGAAATAAAAGATAGCTTTGTAATAAATAATCCAATGCCTGATCAATAAATGGCGTAGCTGAGAAATGATTTTCATGGCAAATGTTCAGACGAGATACATTCCACCAGTTCAGACATTTAGAGCTAGGACTCGTTATGCCACAGGGTCGAATCATCCCTATTTCCTTCGTATTCCATTGGTAAGGAACCACCTTTTAATTGCTGTTGTTTCCAGGTCTGCTCTGACCAAGGGTGGTAGCACCGGTTAGGGTCCCAACTATGGGCAAATAGTGTCTACCAGGGCTAACCAATCTCTTTAGTGTTATAGAACCCGATTGGTCTAGGAGATGGAAAACTCTTACACGAAAAGTCTGAGGTCTATTGTCTGCTTCGTCTGTGGCATTTATTTGAACCGACTAAGTGTATCAATAGTTCCGAAAAGTGTGGATGGTTCTGCACAAGCCTTCACCACTTTAATCAAATCACTTGTGTGGGTTTTATGGTAGTTTACCTTGATTTGTTCATTCCATTATATATATATATATATATATATATATATATATATATAGATAGATAGATAGATAGATAGATAGATAGATCGGAGCATTTCTAAACACAGATAGATAGATAGATAGATAGATAGATAGATAGATAGATAGATATGTAAGTAGGTAGTGGCTCATACACACTAACAGGGAGAGAGAGATAGGCAGATAAAGAGCTGAAGTGGGAAAGATATGGGGTGTGTCAGATTTTATTATGTAACTCGATGCTTTCGTAATCTAATTAGTCTTAACCAACCAACTTTGCTACAATTTCCAGTATGTATTTACGTGAGTAATATAAAATTATAGAAAACTTGTTTTATTAGTCAACCAACATGTAGTAAACCTTCGTTCCTAATCCTGAATATATAGGCCACACGCTTGTTTTTTTTTCTTTTGGCAAGGTGGGCAAGGTTTTCGCAATGTATTCTTTTTCTTTCTTTCTTTCTTTCTTTCTTTCTTTCTTTCTCCTCTATCTATTTCTCTTTCTTTCTAACAGACATTCAATCTTTCTTGTTCCCTATCTATTCTTTCTTTCTTTCTTTCTTTCTTTCTTTCTTTCTTATATCTACTTCTCTTTCTTTCTAATTCAGTTGAAATGGTGACGCCAATACAAATACAAAAAGACATATGATTCATAGACTACGCAAGAGCAAAAGATTACATACGATACAAAGATCTATTTGAACTATGAGGAAAACTTGATTTATTGTAATATGATCCTATGGTCATCAATTTTTATGATTATATACGAGGTCTGTCTGAAAAGTAACGGGAAAGTAATCCCATTCTAGTCTAATGCACTGTTTCATCCTTCTCTGTCATGCTTCTAGGTACTATTTGAAGGATTCTTCTTCGATACCCCTCAGCTCCTTCGTTACGGCCCTCTGGGCTCCACACCTTCAAAACGGGTCATCTTGATGATCCCCTTAAGAAAAGAAAGAAAAAAAGTCAAAGGAAGCAAGATCATGTGAATATGGAGGTTGTTTCAGTACGGCGATGTTCTTCTAGGCATGAAACTGACGGATGCTCAGGGCGTTGTGTGCAGCTTTATTGTCGGGGTAAAGCAGCCAAGATTTGTCCTGCCACAATTCTCGTATGTGACAAACAAAATGTAATGATTGCAGAAAGTTAAGATTGCAGTTCTATATTCCCAAAATATAAGATGATAACGCAATTCGCTCCCTCGTTATGGTCCTCTTGAGGGCATCCACGCCTTCAAAACGGGCCAGCTATGATGATCCTTTGAGCTTGGGAAAAATACAAAGGTCACACATAGCAAGATCAGATGAATATAAAGGTTGTTCTGGTACGGCGATGTTCTTCTCGGCTAGTAACTGACGGATGCTCAGGGCGTTGTGTGCATCGTCATTTTCAGGGTGAAGCTGTATGTGAAAAAAAAAAAAAAGGCAATGGTTGCATAAAGCTAAGATTACAGTTCCATACTCCCAAGATATCATGTTAGATGATAACACAATTCGCTTATCCCTCTTTCGGCCATAGCTCACGAAGCGTACCCAGTCCCGTTACTTTTCAGACAGAGCTATGTGAAGAAATACTACTTACAAATAGGAATGTTTGCTTCTAAACCTATTTTTCACGTAAATCCCTTGTAAATCCCACAACTGGCGCCCTACGGTGGCGTAGTGGATGTCTGTCTGAAAAGTAACGGAACTGGTGTTACAAACAATTTATTTCAATACCAAACATCACTCTATATGTTTCCCCCCTCAAAGAATTCCCACTTGAATCTAATTCATTTTCCATCCTTCTCTGACACGCTTCTATTCAATGCTGGAAGGATTCATATTGGATGCTCCTCAGATCCATGATCCTCTTCAGGTTCGTTTATCCCTCTTTCGGCCATAGCTCACGAAGCGTACCCAGTCTCGTTACTTTTCAGACAGAGCTACTTCGTTATGACCTGTATGTACGACTAAAACACACAAAAAAAATTATATTCATGTGCTTGCAACAATTCTCTACATCTATCTTGAACCATCATTAAATTTGACGAGACATATAATTTTACTGCCTACAACATTCATTTAAAATATCACCCACCTCCCCGTAGATTATAGCCGTTTTAGTTGAATATTTCCATGATACACACAGCCTTTAGCCTAGTCACCAAATCTAATATAGCTGAACATTAATAAGCTGTTCAGAAATAAGGTTTTACGTCCTTATCTTAAACAACACGTTTCTCTTTTTTAACCCTAGAACACTAACCATCAGTATATAGTACCCAGCACAAATTTTCCTATTTTTAATTACAAATTTCAGTACCTGATTTTATTTCCTAAATAATGTTTTTCAGTTCCTATTAATGTTAACTCAAAGTGCAAAGTTTGAAATGCCTGCATGTAAAATATTTCAAATAAAGATTTATATTTAATATTCTTTTTGATATTTTAAAAATCGGGTATGATATACCCATGGTTAGTAGTGGGGTAACTTTAATTGGTGTTTAGTGTTCTAGGGTTAGTGCTTCATTAAAGTTTGTAATTTCCATGTTTCTATATTTTGATCTAACTTTCGTTATATTCCAAATCAACACTACATGGCGAATGTGACATATTATGCTCTGTGGATTGAATCATTATTTTCACTGACATGAATTTGTTTACATTTTTAATTATTTCTCCCCAAGCAAGGCGACAAAGCCACTAACACACAAGGGAGTCACTGAATATAAAAGAATATCAGGCAAACATTATTAAGGAGCGGGAACAACAAAAGAACAGAAATTATGAAGACAGAAGATAATGATTGACATTGCATTTAATTTTTTTGAATTTCAAACTAGATTGGAATGCAAGAAACCGGAAGAGAGTTTCGCAAATGAGTAAAGAATCTGTTAGCAATAGAACATACGGTTCCATCTAGCCATTTCAACTGTAAAATGATGAGATCATGATGCCAGTACAGTAATACGCTTAAATTTATTGGTCTAAGTACCATAGAGCAGCAGTCGGCAACCTTTTGCTAACTATTTGCCGACATAGGGTTTTAAAATAATTCAATGTGCCAACAGCATACGTATTTCTATACAAGTCAAGGTCAATATATTAATATATAATATATATACTTTAGTATTTTAAGACATTTTTATGTTATACATTCTTTTTTTTATAGATACAAATATTTAAGTAAATGCTCTGTTTTATAATAAACAGTATTAAAACAACATTTACTATATATATATATATATATATATATATATATATATATATATATATATGTATATATACTTCCAAAACAAAGTTTTTTTAATCAATATATATCAACCAAGCCTGAAGTCTTATTGAAATGTTCAGACTTGGTTGGAAGATCGAACTGAAGCGTGAAACGGACAGACACCATGCATCGTTGATTCCTATCTCTCTCTCTCTCTCTCTCTCTATATATATATATATATATATATATATATATATATATATATATATATATATATATATATATATATATATATATATATATATATATATATATATATATATATATATATATATATATATATATATATATAACCCATTTCCCAACCCACTAAGACGCAAGGGTTACCGAGATATAAGAATCTGAAAAAATAACAGAATTCAAGGAGGCAGATGATGACAATTGACATTGCATTTAAGTTTTTGAAGTCCAAAGTCGATTGGAAAGAATGAAGCCGAAAGAACGTTTCACGAGCGAGAAAAGTAATTAGCATAAAACTTATGTTTACATCTACCAATTTCAACTTTAAAGTGATGAGCCCTAACTGCCAATCTAGTACTGCGTTTAAATTCGTAAAATCGATGAAATCTCATCAAAATAATCACCATTAAAATATTTCAAGAAAAGTTAAAGGGAACCTACGGCGGTGTGAAAATTATTGAATCTGAGATGATAGGTCAGGATCTGTAACATTATAGATCCTTCTTTGGATACATAGCAGAAACGCCAGACCAAATGTGATAGCAATCTTTAGTACATAGACAAATGGTGGACTTATAAATGTGTAAAATAGGTTCTGACTAGAGAAATTGTCTTAACGTCACAGAGGAGGAACTTTTTTTAGCAGCAGACTCAGAAACTAATTCAATATAATGGTTCCGTTCTTTTCAGTGGGAAAAGTCCAAGAAGTAAAACGTTTTTTACTGACATGGAGAAGACAAGCTAAAGAGTATCAAATATACGGGATATTGTGTTAATCAGAAATTTTTCTGTCGTCTGTATCTTTTGGATTTAAATATCAATAAAAATAATTTATGTGATACTTAGTTTTCCCGCATAATAAATCTGACACTTCCAAAACAAGTTTTGCATCAATATATATCAACCAAGCCTGAAGTCTTATTGAGATGTTCAGACTTGGTTAGAAGATTGCACTGAAGCGTGAAACCGACAGTCACCATGCATGGTTGATTCCTACGACTACACTGTCTTTCTCTGTCTTATATATATATATATATATATATATATATATATATAAGTGAACATTGAAGTCAAACAGCCTGTCGCCTCTGAGTGTTGACTTCAATGTTCACTTTTATATTTATATTTACATACGCCCTTATCTCTGATATTGAGCACGTTATCCCATAAAAATAGCACACCCTAAAACTATCTTTCACAATATATATATATAATGAAATGGATAAAAATGACAATAATTTAATATATTTTCTGTTTATACGTTATTTTTTTAATAGATACAATTTATTTAAGTTTGTGTTTTGTTTGTTTTTTGGCTCTTATTGTTACACATTCAGTTATTCTTCTTAGTGAATTTATTTCCTTGTTTGGAGTGAAATTATATATATATATAAATATAACTTCAAAGAAAAATTAGAATAATACAATACAATAATCAAAACAATCTATTAAATCAAAGGAAAGAATTAGTTTTAAAATCACGACATAAAAACAAATTTAAACTATAATATAGACTTTATTTTATTACTTATTAATTCTCTAACTTTTCAAATGTCGAATGTATTACTATTTCTAATTTCTATATTTTTTTCACCATATTAATTATATCATCTTATAATTGTCCCCTGTTCTGAGAACTCTCTTTCCTTTTTTATCACTTCCACCTATATATATATATATATATATATATATATATATATATATAGTTAGTTAGTTAGTTAGTTAGTTTATGAAAAACTAGGTAATCCGTATGGGTAAACCTAAAGAGGATAAAATCCAAATCTCATGTCTTCTCTCTCCTCCCTCACTACCTCACTTCGTTAATTTGCATATGTTTAATACGACCCGTCAAAAATGTGTAAATTTTCTTTTCATTTTTCATTTGGAAGTAAAATCTGATGATCCGCAGTCCATTTAAAAGGGCTGTGGTGAAATAATTTATTACATGGAACCTTAAAGTGGTCTGTTTTTTTTTATTTAATATATATATATATATATATATATATATATATATATATATATATATATATTAAAGACTTTTAGGTTTTTAAATATAACTTTGTATGTTTTTTTTTTTTAATATAACTTGATTTAACTTATCTTCAAAGTTAAAAATGTATAATTTATTTATCTTATATTTTTATTTTTAAATATATTTTTATTCTTTAATATAAATTTTAAAAAAATATATTCTTACTTAAATTTAATATAAATTATCTAAATATGACTTATTTTTAATCTTTTTAACATATCTTATTCTTAAGCATAATTCATTATTTTTTAAGTATGAACCGAACCGTTTATATATATAATTTTTTTTTTTATAAAAATTCATTTTCGGCCCTCGTTTAGATTCAAATTAACACCTCATTCTTCATATAACTCCAATTTAATCTGATAAGGTTAATATCGGGGTTTAAACCTCTTCATTTTAAGGCTAATACTTTCCACCCTTCCCTAATCACCGTCTCGGGCATTTCGTCTGACTGAAACATGGAAACGGATAAATTCTGTATCGACGGCCGTCAAAGTTAAATTACTAATTCCGTCAAGAACATAGTCTATACAACGGGGTTGAATAAGACTGACGTAGTTTCGTTGGTTGAATTAGACCTATCCCCTCCACCCCATATGATTTCATTTTGGATTTTGTTGTGTAATACTACACACACACACACACACACACACACACACACACACATATATATATATATATATATATATAGCTGGTAATATTATTTTTCCGAAAACCTATATACGGAATATTGTGTTAATCAAATATGTTTCTGTCGCCTGTATCTTTTGGATTTATTTATCAATAAAAATAATTTAGTTTTCCCGCATAATAAAATCTGACACTTCCAAAACAAGTTTTTTTTTTATCAATATATATCAACCAAGCCTGAAGTCTTATTGAAATATTCAGACTTGGTTGGAAGATCGAACTGAAGCGTGAAACCGACAGTCACTATGCATCGTTGATTCCGATGACTATATTGTCTCTATCTCCCTACTCCCCCACTCTCTTTCTCTCTCTCTCACACACACACACACACACACACACACACACACACACACATATATATATATATATATATATATATATATATATATGAAGAAATATAGTTTTAAGGCGTGCTATATCTATGGGATAAACTGCTCAATATCAGATAGAGCGTATGTAAATACAAAAGTGACCATTGTTCAATGTTCACTTATATATATATATATATATATATATATATATATATATTATGAAAATGCATTAAGGCCGACAATTATTTAATATATTTTCTGTCAATATGTTATTTTTAATAGATACAATTTATTTAATGACTCCTTTTGTCTGCGAAGTGAAGTGAGTTGACTATTTCACGAAGGACTATTCCAGTCATCAGCTCTACATACATCGCTAAAAATTCCGGTTCCCGTACGATCACCGAATTAGGCAACGTCGAGCCTGGTCAATCCCTAGATGGGTGCCAGACTGGTAATACCAGATGATGTAAGCTTAGATGTGTGGGTAGTTTAATGGATAGTTGTTAATCGGAGAGCCGAGTGTCTTAGTTATAGTCACTTACGTGCAAATACACTTGGGAAAGGTCTAAATCAAACTATTCTCCCCAAGTGTTGTGGAGTGATTTCACAATGGGGGCTTGTATTTGTACTAAGTCGATCCTAAATTTAGTTCGACGTACAAAACTTTTGGAACTTGATATAATAGGTATAACGCAGAGTAATCTAGTTGTGGTCGCTGATACTTTAGTATTCGATTAACGGTCGTCCGACATCGACTGACTGACCGCCTCACTGAGCGACGATATTCATCCCCCCCCCACGAGGGCGTCATGTGGCACAAGGCTTTTTAACGTGGGATCTCCGAGCCCGTGGGCTCGGCCCAAAATATGCCCTTTGAACCCGTATAAACGGGTTCAGGGTCGGTTTACCTCCCCGAAAGTGAATCCGCCCCTCAGCATAGCCTCGTTCGGGTTCCTCCTCGTCCGAAGGCAGAGAGTTCAACCGATCAGCCGGTCAGCCTGACTGACTCACTGAGCGACTCCTCGTTACTCTTACTACTCTTACTTATAGGTGGGAGAGTCTATTAACTATAGAATAGGTGTGTTACACTATAACACCAAGCTATGGGTTAATTAGTAATACTTGTAACACTAAAACCATTATTACCTTAAAAAGCAAAAAGAATTTACAAGCTAAAAATATTTTCTGGCTTTACATAACCAGTAAAGAGTTGATAAGTTGTAGAAAATGAAACAATTGCTGAAAATTACTGCCAAGAAATAAAAGCCGTTATTATAAGCTGAAATTTAGTTTCTCATATACTTATTCGTCTAACTTAGATGTTTCTCCTTGTTTAAGTTGGTGAATGCTGCCATAATCCTTGCCTTCGGTTCATCTTTGTTGTTACAATGGGTTATGTTGATCTATAGCTCAACTGTGCCCCACACATGATAATCAAGGTGATTACAGACTGGGGAGTTAGCTGACCAGATGTAAGGCGTTGTGTGGTCGCATAAAATGTATGAGAGCCTTGACTGGGTTCTCTTGCTTGTGTGGTTTATAGACCTGTTGCCGGACATAGGGTCTTCCAGCAAACAACGGATAAACCTCTACTCCTGTTCAAAAGACCGAGGAGGAATTTGAACCGGAATAATTAGTCCATGTCAAAACTGACAATGTGAACAGCAGCATTGTATTGTTAATATTTTTCTGGGCTCTAGAGCGTTGATATGGGCACGTGACTGATTGGTTAGAACGGTCGCTTTCTGACTTTCGAGACCCGGGTTCGAATCTTACCATAGTCGATTTGTCAGGAAGGTGATTTCTTCATGTTATCGAAATGGAGGAGGCGATCACAGCGTGTGCCACCTTTAGAAAGTACCTGAAAACGATACCACGGGTTGATCCAAGACTTGTGAGTGAAATTAGGTAGACGGAACCCTTAGGGGTCGTCGATAGCTGTTCTAGCACGAAGTCATCGTGGCCGGGGGTTTAAGCGAGTG
Source organism: Acanthosepion pharaonis (assembly GCA_903632075.3). Classification (NCBI taxonomy): domain Eukaryota; kingdom Metazoa; phylum Mollusca; class Cephalopoda; order Sepiida; family Sepiidae; genus Acanthosepion; species Acanthosepion pharaonis. The sequence goes on from CAHIKZ030000632.1 coordinate 484,145, forward strand.
TGCTGACCTTGTTCAGACTGATCACACTGGATAACACGCTTCTCTCACAGAAAACATAACTAAGGCCTGTTCTGTGAGTGGGCTCTATGCGTGGGTTCTATGGGCGTGGAACAAGCATAATATGCACCCGAGCAAGCGATTACAATAAGGATTAGTAGACGGACATGCTGGAATAATGGGCACGTGACCGAGTGGTTAGAACAGTCATATTCTGACCATGAGAGCCGGGTTCGAATCTCACCAGGCTCGACTTGTCAGGAGATTTTCTGATGTTATCGAACTGGGGGGGTCGATTCAGCGTGCGTCACCTTTGGAAAATGCCTAAAAACCTACCACGGGTTATCCCAAGTCTTGTGGGTGAAATTAGGTAGACGAAAACCTAGCACGGAGTCACAAGTCATCGTGACCGAGGCCTTGAACGTGCTGGCCTTGTTCAAATTGTTGATCACGCTAGATAACACTATTTCCCAGAAACTGTAACTAAGGTGTGCCCAGCGTAGTTGCAGTATAAACTCTGTGGTTGTTGAATAAACACAAATGTGCCTGAGCAAACTTCTGAAATAGGGATTGATTAGCTGCCATAGTAGACGGGTATCCTAGAATGCAAGTTACCAGCAATACATACATTCTCGGATACATGTGACCAGCCATTTAAAAAGAGTTTAGTCACTGACTTTTCTCCATCAGTCATCATACTAGAAACAAAAAGTTCTTGTCTCTCCCCAGGGTTATGTGAACAAAATACTCGAACGACTTTTGCTCACTGGTAGAGATTAATATATATTAATATATAAATACATGAATAACGAACTGGTATTTTAACCATTTGACCTAATCAATTATTATTTTGAAAAGAGATCTAACTGAATAGATATTGTCGTGTCGAAAAAAATAAATAAATAAAAATTAGTTATAGTGTGAAATATAATTATAGTAAAATAATAATAACAATTATAATTATCATAAATTCACTCATTATGAGAATCGACCTTACTTTTCTCCGCTACACGCACAACATTGTGACATTCTCATTATCGGACAGGCCGCCAACACGTGCGACAACGAAAATTTCATCTCCTTTTCCTGTTTCAGGCCATAGTAATATTTATCTCTTAGAACTCGACATAAATTCGAAGTAAGGAAACCCCAGTCACTTCTTGTAGTTTCCAAACTACCGTAATTTCCAATGTATAATACGCTTTCATCCATAATGTGCACACCTAAAATTGTGCTGGTGTGGAAATATGCTTCTACTCATGCATAATACGCACTCCTTGTTTAGTAATCAAATCCTTTAAATTGTACCTTTCCAATTTCATTACGGCCAGCATTTCCTACTCTTATTTTTAAAAATGGTTTTAAACATAGAATAATATTCTTCTAATTTAGTTTTATGATAATTTTTATTTTATTTTACGGCAATTTTTTAAAAGATTTTTTGTAGCTGTGCATAATACGCAACCCTGATTTTGCTTATTATTTTTTTTCTTTTTAGAAAAAATGCGTATTATACATGGGGAATTATGGTAAATGATCTGAACGTTCATTATACTCATCTATAAAAAAAAAAAAAATATGAGAAAGACTGTATACACTTTACTTATTCATTGTCTTATTCTATCTGCTTCCGATCCATATTTGATCGACATTTGACACCAAACAGACAATTTTACATACTATTACCGTCTTTCTTGTCTCAACACCACAGAGCAACCAAATAATAAATAATAGTCGTTTTGTTGTTTCCACGTCTTGATGTTTCTCATTTCCCAAGGATTTTTCTATATATAAATGTTATAATTAATGGGATTTATAATTATTTACACAGGGTTATAACATCCCTACAATATATAACGCTTTCTTGGTTACTCCTAGCCAGAGACACCTTATAAAGAGCGGTCCAGCCTGTTTTAGGAGCACTTATCTAATAGGCTGAATCTCTCCATTGAATTAACAGAAAAGCACCCTGACGCTTGTTGACAAAAACCATTAAGAGGGGACTGTTTTTGATACAACAAACTTGTTTTCCTTCCCCTAGATCAATTTATCGATGACAAAGAGTATGACAGGAGGTTATACTCTTCATAGTTGTTCAAAGAGGCTTAGAAGTTTTTTTTTTTTCTGAAGTGTGTATACAATTCTTGGTTGACTCTGTATATATGTTTCATTAAATAATATAGACAAGTTTTGTCTATTTATTTTAAGTAAGTTCCTTTCATATTGTGTGATAAGCTTAATAACATTATCATTGAAAGACGAAAGGAAATCACCATATTGATACATGTTTAAATCCAATCTAATCTTTCGGCTTACATAAGCCATTATCAAAGATGACAATTACTTTTCAATATATCAACCAATACACGGACGAAGCAATAATGATAATCTGTTTTTGTTGTATGAAAAATTTCAAAGCAACGGCTAACTCGTGCATACGAGACGCGGAAGGGAAAATCGCGTCGCAGCTCGTGACGTCAAACATGACAATGCGAGAGTGAAAACGAGAAGTATTAAGTATGGGAAGCCATTGGTATAACCCAATGGCTTCTGTTATCAATTATAGGCATTTAAGAATATTTGTGGAGACTTCGTAGTTTATTTTGTTCAGGTTAGGTTTCAACTGTTTTATGTATAGAGCTTCGTCTTTCAATGATAATGTTATTAATCTTATCAGACAATATGAAAGGAACTTACTTAAAATACATAGAAAAAACTTGTCTATATTATTTAATGAAACATGCATTAATGAAAAATTGCTGCCTAAATATACACAATATATATATGTGTGTGTGTGTGTGTTAAGTTATTTTAAAACCCCTTTTTATTCTTCTTTTAGTTTTGAATTAATATTTCATTCTTCATATAACCCAAAATTAATGTCATAAGGTTTATATTCGGATTTAATTTTTATAAAAGTTCTTACTTTTAAGACAAATAGTTTCCACCCTCCCCTCACCCCTGTTTCGTACCTTGCGTCTGACCGAAGAATTGACATGGATAAAAATTGTATTAGTTTTTCGACCGGTTCTTTTTTTTCTTTTTTTTAAACTTTCACAGTTAAATTTCTATTTCTGAGACGAACTCAGTCCATACCGGGGTTGATAAGAGAGACGACCTACATTTCCCTCTGCCGAAATAGACTATTCCCCATATTTGGATTTTATTGTTTATTAATTATTTGCTCTGTAATAATAAATACATTAACCTCTTTCTGTGGGTCAGTTTTAATATTTTATATTACTACGCTCCACTTGGATTATATACCAACGGATTTGTTACCTTTACTATATATATATATATATATATATATATATATATATATATATATATATAGTATATATAAAGGTGTGCTATATTTATGGGATAAAGTGCTCAATATCAGAGATAGAGCGTGTGTAAATATAAAAGGTCTGACGATTTCATTATTAGGAAACAACTGATATTACCATTAGTATTAGAAATGAGGAGAACAGATAATACACTTTGATCATAGCCCGATGGTCAAGGAGTGAAGAAAAGCGTCACTCGAGGAAGACTTGCTGCTCGGTTAATGAATGCCGAAAGTTTCCTTATAAAGAAACGGCTAATATTATCATTAGTATTAGAAATTAAAACAGATACTACACTTTGATCGTAGCCCGAAACCCAAGAAGTGAAGAAAAGCGTCACTCGAGGAACACTTGCTGCTCGGTCAATGAATGCCGAATGTTTCCTTATAAAGAAACGGCTATTATCATTAGTATTAGAAATTAGAAAAGATACTACACTTTGATCCTATTCTCTTCTCTATCTATGAGGAGATTGCATTCAATGTCATGTAGAAATATTTCCTTTTTCTTAAGACATTGCTTAACTTTTGGAAAGCATTTTTCTCTATTCTAATGCACCTTCGGAATTCTGTGCGATATTTACCCTCTGCTGTTAAAAATCAAATTCCTAGATATTTAGATTTTTGTAGTTGCTTGAGTTTTTTTTTTTGTATCTCCACTTCATAGTCCGGATCTTTTGCTGACAACCATACTTACAGTCTTCTTGCAATTTATTGTTAGTCCTTTCTTCCCGCTTTCTTTTCCCTTCAGTTGGAGCGCTTTTCCTTTTCCCTGTCTGCTATCAACACTGTGTCATCTTCATCACCTATGTTGTTATTACTGTGGACACCAAGGACGATTCTAATTCTCTAAGAATCGCTTTATTGTTAAAGTGGAATAAGTCCTGTGAGGAGCTACGTCCTTGTGTCATGCTGCATACGTTAGGTAAATAATAACATCTTCACTACAGCTATCATAACGAGAGACGACTGTGATTTTTGCTAGTAATGTCCATAGTGATACGACTACTACAAGTTCTGCGCTCACGCAAATACCTCAAAAGATTTTTTAGAAAATTAGCGTTCATTTTGGTTAGAGAGCGGGATTTGTGATGAGGACCTAAGAAAAAAGATTTAGCAGCTGAGCGGGCATAATTTGTACAAACAAAATCTAAGGACGAAAATAAAGAAAACAAAATGTTTGAAGAAAAAGAAAAGTGGAGAGGTGAAAGGGAACATTTCTATACAACCGCCAACAAGACAACCATCACCCCCACCCCGGCATCAAGTCCAACAATAAAACACTAACTACTGCAACGTGTACGAAGAGAAGCAGTTCATTGAGCTGTAAAAGTATGCTGAGATCACAAGCCATTGATAGTGGGTTTTGCTGTTTGCCAAAATAGAAAAAAAAAAAGAAGTAAAGGAAAGAAAGAAAAAAAGCCTAATAATCCAGAAAGCAAAGTTGAGGCAAAATCTGAATGAGACAAAAGGAAAGCAAAAAATGGTATCGTGTGTTTACAAAGCCCGAAAGGAATAAAAAGGAATAAATATATATATATATATATATATATATATATATATATATATATATCTACTCTACTCCCGTCGAATTCGACGTATAATGGTCAAGCAGATCAGTTCATAGGAAACCGACAGCCCGACAACAGCACATGAGATTTGATTATAGAAGGTATGATTTGAAGGTTTCGTGCAGGACCATCCATACTTTTTGAAGGGCCGAATAAAGAGACCTGTTGCACTACGTGCCACAAGGTCCCAAAACGACACTACGCAGGTTTTGAATTCAGAGTTGTCCTTCTCCTAGACCAGCTGCCATCCAAGGCTATAGAACCCATCTGTCCTGCTATTTACCCATAGCTGGAGGGAGAAGAAGAGGATTCACACCTTTCCCAAGGGTTTTAGCACGGAAGTGAATGCAATGGATTCGACTGGAATTCGAATTCGGCTCTCCGATTCCTCAATCCAAGCCCGCTATCCATTAATCTATGCCACACACACACACACACACACACACACATTTTTGTGTGTGTGTGTGTGTGTGTGTGTGTGGATATTTAGATGGATAGATATGAGCAGACAGAGACAGACAGATAGATATGAATGGTTTGTGATAATGAACAGAATGAGATAAATAGATAGATAGATAGATAGATAGATAGATAGATAGATAGATAGATAGATAGATAGATAGACAGGAACAGAATGAGATAGATAGATAGATAGATAGAGATAGAGATAGATAGATAGATAGATATGAACAGACTGGGATAGATAGATAGATAGATAGATAGATAGATAGATAGATGAATGAATATGACTGAGATATATATGGGATGAAAGAGATAGATTTAAAAAGAACCAAACTGTAACGTCAAAACTCATTGCAATCAGAGTAACAAAATTGAAAAAAAAAAAAAGAAGCCTTTTGCATGTATTTGAAGTCAAGGAAGAATTGAAACCTTTCTGATGATAAAGTGGAATCGGAAATTGATTTGCTGCTTCTTGACCCCCCCCCCCTACAGGTA
>CAHIKZ030000632.1:495000-512500 GCA_903632075.3 Acanthosepion pharaonis
CATGTATTTTGAGATAAGCACCTCTCCGGAGCAAAGTATTGTAGAGTACTACCTGCTTCTATATAGTCAACAATAATCAAGGTTTATTTACAGTTATTATCTCTCTCTCTCTCTCTCTCTCTCGTTCGGTTGTTCTTCCTATCTATCTCATTCAGTCCATATCTATCTATCTATCTATGTTCATATCTATCTGTCTGTTCATATCTATCGCATTCAGCCCATCCCTCTCTTGCTATCTCTCTCTCTGTCTCTCTCTCTCTCTCTCTCTCTCTCTATATATATATATATATATATATTTATATATATATTTATATCAGTCAGTTCATTATCTATCTATCTATCTATATATATATCTATCTGATGGAAGTTGTGGAGAGCGATAATCGCCAACCTCCTGAAGGAAAACGGCGCATCGTATTACGAAGGTCTCTCGCATTTAGCCCATATCTATCTATCTATCTATCTATCTATCTATCTATCTATCTATCTATCTATCTCAGTCAGTTCATATCTATCTCATTCAGCCCATCTCTCTCTCTCTGTCTCTCTCTTTCTGTCTGTCTGTCTGTCTCTCTCTCTCTCTCTATATATATATATATATATGTTTGTTCATTATCTATCTCATGGAAGTTGTGGAGAGCCATAATCGCCAACCTCCTGAAGGAAAACGGCGCATCGTATTACGAAGGTCTCTCTCATTCAGCCCATATCTATCTATCTATCTATCTATCTATCTATCTATCTATCTATCTACGAGATTCCGTTAATATCTATCTATCTATCTATCTATCTATCTATCTATCTATCTATCTATCTATCTTCTTTCGTGGCTTAACTGACACTTGTTTTGTTTTCGTTTTTTTTTTCACCGTTATCTTTTCGTTTTTTCTTCATGCAATTACCCTAACAACTCGGGTTTATTGATGCAACGCACAGATTTTTCATTTTCCCGGTTATTCTTTAATGTTTTTATTTTTATTTATTTATTTATTTATTTTTTCTTCCCTCAGAAAAGCGACCCGTTGAATAGAATGAAGATTTTCTTTTATTCATCATGATTTCTCCACCGAATCCTTAGACGCCTCGGCGTAGGGTAACATTTTTAGCGAGACATTTCGACCGAGTCAAGAGATCGATCCTCACTAGGTGACGCGTACTTTTGAATTTGTCTCACTTAGACAATTCCACATTTTCTCTCCGTGTTTCAGTTGTAATAAAATACGACCAACTCAGACAGCATTTTCCCCAAAACGGCTATTCTGTGGAACAAACTCCCGCGTGGATGCTTACCTGAATGCAATAATCTTAACCTTTTCAGGTCAAGATTTAATCATTATCAATCATCCTCATTCTTATAACCGTCGCTTTCTAATACCTCATCTTACATTTATGATAAACGCTTCGTTCAGTAATCATCTACCTTGATTGGCTCTCGGGTCTTGTGCTCGATGCACTTTACTATCAATAAATGAATAAATCGACTATTAAGACATCTAGAGAAGTGCCGAAAGAGTTGTTCAATTTTGAGAGTCAGTTTCATATACGCGCCATATTCCGTTCAAATGGGGGAAGAAGATAAGTAGCTTCAAAGAAAATGTGTCCAGGGTTTATGTCTGTTGAAATGTGTGTCCAGATTTTATGTCTGTTGAAATGTGGGTCCAGATTTTATGTCTGTTGAAATGTGGGTCCAGATTTTATGTCGGTTGAAGTGTGTGTCCAAGCTTTATGTCTGTTGAAATGTATGTCCAGGCTTTATGTCGGTTGAAATGTATAGTCAGACTTTATGTCTGTTGAAATGTGTGTCCAGGCTTTATGTCGGTTGAAATGTGTGTCCAGGGTTTATGCCTGTTGAAATGTGTCTCCAGGTTTTATGTCGGTTGAAATGTGTGTCCAGACTTTATGTCTGCTGAAGTGTGTATCCAGGCTTTATGCTTGTTAAAATGTGTGTCCAGGTCTTACGTAATAACATTGCCTCTGGGAAAGGTAGGAATCAATTTCTTCTCCTTCCAGATAAGATAGATAGACATGAAGAGACTGTTGTAGATAGATAGATAGATAGATAGATAGATAGACAGACAGACAGATAGACAGACAGACAGATAGATAGACAGTTAGACAAACAGAGAGACAGAGAGACAGACAGATAGACAGACGGACAGACAGACAGACAGATAGATAGATAGATAGATAGATAGATAGATAGATAGATAGATAGATAATCTTTTGCCTTCAGTGTCAACCAGTCTAGAGGAAATACTACTCTGAATTCAAAACCAGGGAGAATGTACTAGGGAAAATGTTTCACTATATTTTCCAAGAAGGCATGGCAATTCACAGATAATTATCGAAAAGGAAGCTGTGGAGATTCATGATCGGCTATGTTCTGAAAAGAGAAAAACTACTTTGAAGTGAAAACTGTGGCAAAGACAATAAGAAACCACTTCACCATCTTTGCGAAGAAGGCATGAATATTCTGAAATAATAAAGAAAAGGAAGTTGTGGAGAGCCATGATCGGCTATATACTGAAATGGAAAAATCTACTTTGAATTGAAAAGTGTGGCAAAGACGACGAGAAACCACTTCATTATCTTTCTCAAGAAGTCAAGGAAATTCAGAGACAATAAAGAAAAGAAGGCCGTGGAGAGCAATGATCGTTTACATCACGAAGAAAGGTTGCATTAAAAATGTACTAGGTAAATGAATAAATCTAGTTTTCCCTTTGTTCCCTAATTTTTGACAGGTTATCTTGTAGAAAAATTCTCGCCATTGAAACCCCTTAATGTTGGATAACGAGCAGACAGCACCCCCATAAACAAGGTAGTTGCTACCATCATTATTAAACATGGCAACTTCCAGTCACATGAGATTGAGAGTCGGGGACACTTTCACTACACAGATGGAATCTGTAAACAACAAAGTTATAGAGTTTTCTTTTAGCAATCTGAAGTCTGGTACAAGACCAGACGAAAGAGAAGAAGGATTAAATTGTGGAGTATAAAGAGTGTGTTGCGCCAGTCTTCCAAGACAAAACTACTTCCTTTTATTTTTACTAAGCTGAGGCCAGATAGGTTGTTACATGGGGTAAAAAAAGATTGTACGACGCCATGTTTTCATCTAACGAAGGCCTATCTACATTTACTAATTTTCTTTTTATATGTAACGTGTCTCTTTCTGACGTTGGCGATCATGGCTCTCCACAATTTCCTGACCTTTAGAGCTCATAATAAATTATGTCTTTTTGTTATCTATCGCTACGTAGGTTGTGTTTTTTCCTTCTGTCCATCTTGCCTTCATTCTGTCCTGTGTGTATCGAATTTTCCAAGTCCTCTTTCCTCATGATGTGTCATAGAAAATTCAACTGTCTCTTCCAGATGGTAAGCATAAGAGTCTTTTTTGTTTCTATATGAATAAAAAAAAACAATGATATATTATTGAGTAGATGATGATTAAGAAGACTGTGTTGCGGCAATCCCCATGTTGGGAAGGCCTACCTGCTTGCTTTTAAAGGAAAAGAAAATCAGTCCTTAGTGTATTTTGAATACTGCATGAATTATCCATAATTATTGCATTTATTTCAATAGGGTTTGCGTGTGTGCATGTAGGGTGTGTATTAATAATCAAAACAAAAGTGGGGTTGATGACAAAGCTATAAACGACGCGTTTCGCCAAAAGCATCTGCTTCCTCGGCTTCTTTACATTAGAATGAAAAACAAAACTGACTTGGGAACTCCGAGAATAAGAGGGGAAGCATAAAAGCATAAATCAAATTACCTTATCAAATCCGATGGTCAGACATCAGAAAATATCTGTTTTGCCTGTTCATTTGTTATATATATATATATATATATATATATATATATATATATATATATATATATATATAAAGTCAACATAGAGGCGACAGTCTGTTTCATGCTATATGCAATCGTGGCCTGACGATTGCATCTATATGAAACAATCGTCGCCTCAAGTGATTGCATCTCTATGTTCACTTTTATATTTACACGCTCTATCTCTGATATTGAGCACATTATCCCATAAATATAGCACACCTTAAGAGTATATTTCTTCATATATATATATATATATATATATATATATATATATATATATATATATATATGTCTCTGTCTCTGTCTCTTTCTCTCTCTCTCTCTCTCTATATATATATATATATATATATATATATATATATATATAAAGGTAATAAATCCTTTGGTATATAATATACCGGAGTTGAATAAGACTGATGAATTTTATTTTTTTCGTCGGTTGAAATAAGCTTATTCCTCATATGAGGGGATTTGGGATTTTATTTTGTATTAATATATATATATATATATATATATATATATATATATATATATATATATATAGAACAATAAAAATATTAAAAAATTAAAATCTTCAGACACACTGGGTTGTAGATTAATATTCTTTTGTTTTTTTAATTATTTTTCATTTAGATTCCTCGACTAGTTTTCGGCGAAAATGGCCATCATCAGGAGAAGAAATATTTCTGCTTGCTGGTAGCAGTAAACTACAGAAATGAATGTCTTGATGGAGAAAATGAACTTTTTTTAATATATATATATATATATATATATATATATATATATATATATATATATGTATGTGTGTGTGTGTATATACTTTTATGCTATATTTATGGGTTAAAGTGCACAACACCAAGGATATATGTATAAGATTTTGTGTAGCAAGAGCGTGAAACCCAGGTTCACAATCTCATCAATACAACTATATATATATATATATATATATATATATATATATATATATATATATATAAAGATGGAGACATAGATAGATACATAGAGATAGATATTAATGGAATCAGATAGATAGATAGATAGATAGATATTAACGGAATGAGATAGATGAATAGATAGATAGATAGATAGATAGATAGATAGATAGATAACACAGTGCAAAGAAAAGTTCTGGGGGTTATTGTAATAAAAGAGAAGCATCTAACATTAAATAAGGTGTCTTTCTCTACTGGAGAGTGTGTATTGAAGCGTGTTTACGACATACACACGCACCCTGGAACAAACAGACAAGCAAACAGACACATATATATACACACGCGCACACAGACACACCCACGCATAAAAATTCCTGTTTGATCGTTTAAATGACGTCACCTTGCGTGACTTAAAATTGGTTCCATGAAACGTGAGAACATCGAAATTAAATCAGTTGCATAAATAGACACAGAACAATCCTTGAAAACGAATGTAGCAGGTTTCGAAAGTACTCGGAGAAAAATAATCTTAAATAAAAATAATTATGAAATTTGCAGTTAATAGAAATCAACAAATTCGGAAATTTGAAAAATTTAATAAATAATTTGATAGACAGAACGTATCGATATTATTTAATTAAACATGTTTGAAAGAATTATTGTTGCAAACATATATATATATATATATATATATATATATATATATATAGAGAGAGAGAGAGAGAGAGAGAGGCGGGGGGTAATACTCCATTGGTAAATAACCCAAGTGAATCCTAATAATATGAAATATGAAAACTCCATATCTCTGAGTTGACAAGGCCTACAAGGAAAACTTTGTGGGTTGAAACAGCTATTCGAATGAGGTAACTGGATTTTTATTTCATGTAATATATATATATATATATATATATATATATATATATATATATATATATATATATCAAATATGAGAAAGAATAGGTGAAGCACAAATCCAAAGTTCGTAGCATTTATTTTTTAAAAAAGTGGTCAATATAAAGTAGAGCAAAATATTATTATAATTTTATTATATATATTGTTATATTTCATATATATATATATATATATATATATATATATATATATATATATATAAATATAATAATAATAATAATAATGATGGACTCTCCCGTCGCTTTCGACGTATGAGGATCTGCCAGCTTATTGATTCAGTTATGAAAGATTATGCGATAATCTTAAGTGGCATTTAAGACCCGCTAGTGATTTACAAAGGAGGCCACATGGAGCAAGTGTGAGGGTTGTTAGATGAGATCACTGTTAGATTGGCTGACCTTTTAGATCTTGCTCTCGCTTCTTGAAGATGATTCAGACAAGCAGATTGAAAATTGCTGAGTCCACTAAAACACGTTGATCTCCATTCTACCCGCCCCAAGGCTAAGCGCTCAAGGGTGTTATGTGGTATATTAACTGCTGACAAGTTGCTCTTTAGCTTGTCTTTATATCTTAGCCATGGGCTTCCTACATTCCTGTAGCCCTGATCTAACTGGCTGTACATTAGCATCTTGGGTATCCTGTCATCATAAATTCTCAAGACATGACCAGTCCAGCGTAACTGAGACTGTATGATAAAAGTCTCGATTATATATATATATATATATATATATATATATATATATATATATATATATAATAAAATATTTTATACAATATACAATAAAAACATTTTATATCGTATACATGAAAACTTTCGGGTTTCAAAACTTGAAAATTTTGGTGTAGTGATATAAAATGTTTTATTTAATATAATATAAAATATTATATATTTATATATATATATAATATATATATATATATATATATATATATATCTTTAAAGACGACAGACAAAGGTACTGTGATTAAGCTTTTTATTTAATTTTTCTTGTGTTCGAACAAATACTTTCTTTTTTGAGACACATATAGATGTATAGAAACTGTCCAAATGTTCTATACCGCCGACCGCTTTCGGCTATACTTTTAGCCATTATCAAGGATGATTTTATTTTTGCTTTTTAACTGGGTGTATGTATGTTTCTAGAGTTATAGGGTTGTTTTATTTTCTGAACACAGGCAGCACATTGTGGCCGTGTTCGTAGTTAATATTATTGAGAGTTGGCTTTTTCTTTTTTATTATTAAGGCTTCCATTATTTTTAATCTTTTTTTTTTTTACATGTAGATGAGGTTATTATGTTTGTATTTTCTACTAGTATGTTTCAGATGGAGTCTGGCAAGTGTGTGCGCGTTTCAATGGGTGCTAATAGAGATGTGGGCGCATAGGTGCAACGTAAGGCGTCTCGATAGGTATGTAGTATGCGCTAAAATGCCTTCAATATCCCCTCAGACGAAATGATACTCATCTTTTGCTACTCGATTGCTATTTCAATGTCCTCAAGAACACATGGCACAGTGGATAAAGGCGTTGGTTAGATCCAGTGACAAGACCCAAAGAGTGTGAGTTCAATATCTGATTAAGCCAATGAAGAACTTGAAGAGGGGAATTAACAGGAGATCACTGTTTACTGACATCCATTAAACATGGCACGTGAAACTAGAACAGTCTACCCCAGTGAGCAAAATAAAGGGTTCAGTTCGACATTCCAACCACCTGAAGAAGGCCGGAGCGTACAACGGCCGAAACAATGTAATAAATATGACGACAAAGATGAAGACAATAGTCCGAATAATGTAAATAGTGTACATAATACCTCATCTCAGAAATATAGACAGATACTGCAAGTAATCATAATACCTCATTTTAGAGATATAGACAGATATGGAAGGCATGGCACGTGGAACTAGAACAATCTACCCGGGTGGATAAAATAAAGGGTCCGTTTCGGAATTCCAATCACCTGAAGAAGGCCGGAGAGTACAACGGCCGAAACGTTGTGAATATGGCAATGAAGATGAGGATAACAGTCCGAATAATGTAAATAATGCAAGTAATCATAATACCTCATTTCAGAGATATAGACAGATATTTATTGCTATCACAACGTTTTGGCCGTTGTGGTCTCCAACCTTCATCAGGTGATTGTCGAACCAGGTAAAAGTCAGAGAATTTTAAACCGAACCCTTTATTTAATCTACGGATGTAAGTTTGTTTCACCTTCCTCTGTCCATGGGATATATCGTCTAGTATCTTATTTAGTACCGTTTCTTTATTTTTGTTTACTTGTTCCGGTCATGCAATTCCCAGTATTCTACTGTAGAACCCTCTGTCTGTAGCCTTTAGTCACTTCTTTATCTGTGGTAATATTTCCCAGCATTCACTGCCATAGAAGAGGACTGATATCGCATAGCAATTCAGCACATTTTGTTTCTAACGTACTTTCCTTGTTTCTTAGGCTTACGGTGATATGACGTTGAAACACCGGTCCTCGTACGATCACCAAAGTTAAGCAACGTCGAGCCTGGTCAGTATCTAGTTGGGTGACCTCTTGGGAATAATAAGTGCTGTAGGGTTGGATGTGTGGGTGGTGTAATGGATTACAAACATAGGACTTTGAAACACCGGTCCTAGTACGATCACCAAAGTTAAGCAACGTCGAGCCTGGTTAGTACATAGGAATACCAAGTGCTACAATCTTGGACGTGCGGATGGTGTTCTGGATAACAGCTCGTCGTTGCAAATCGGAGAGCCGAGATCCAGTTCCAGTCGGGTTCATTATATTCACGTACGTGTAAATACCCCTGGGAAAGATACGAATTCATCTCTTCTTCCCCAATTATGGGTTAATTAGTAGAATTTTTATTTGTAAAAAGCATCATTAGCTCAAAATCTTCTTAAAATCTAAAAATGTTTTCTGGCCTTAAATAATTTGCAAAATGTTGATAAACCGTAAAAAATCAATCAATCAATCCTATTTCTTAGTACTTTTACGCTAATCCAATACGCATTTAAATTTCGGTTTATTTTCAATTTTCGGATAAAATATGTTCCAGATATTTAAACTTCTGTATTCGTAATTAGCATCTAGGACCTTTTTCCATATTGCTTTACAGTTAGTGTTACCCGACACAGCAATATCTTACAATACCAACACATTAGCCTAAGTACTAGAGTCATGTTCTTAACTAGCCTTGCTATGTCTAAATTCTCTTATAGATGTCATGTATTGTGACCAACTCGTTCAAAAATGTCTAAACTATCAGCTATGTAAAAATGTTTTCCCCCTTCAATGAATAAAAATGGCTTCAAGCCAATATCGCACCCTCTAGATTTTAATGACGATTATCCTCTATCATATCTCAGAAACTGGCGCTACAGAATCACGATTAAAAAGACTTTACCAAATAACAGAAACTACATGCCTTGAAGACTTTCAAAAGCAGCAACAATTAAAATGAATAGCACAAAAAACACGAAGAGAAAAGAAATAGATAATTAAGATGCTAACTTTCCGCACAGCGTTAAACAAAATGTTAGGAAGGAAACCGCTATCAATAGGAGAAAAGGGATAATATAAGTTTCTATAAATTTGAACCGATAATAACGCTAATTGGTTAGTAAGTGTCGAATATTTCCTTATAAGGAAACGGCTATTATTATACTTGACATTTGTCTACATATCTAAGCTTACCTGATTTATTTCTAATATATTTTTTGTTATGATACACCCCAAAGCCATGACGAGACAAATGAAGAACAAACAGAATGCTAGTCTTTGCCCACTCAGGTACAACAGGCGGAAGGATACACACTCGCAACGAACACCGCCTGATATTACAGATAATTTCTACTTGACGTCGGGAACGTATTTACACCCTATGAATTAATATTTCATTTAAAATTCTCAGAAGAAATATAGAAAATCCACAAATTATTATGAGAGATTTTTTATATATAATCGCCAGAATCGGCTTTTAAGCACAGGCACTGTCCAATAAATTGTCAACATTTATCGCCAGAATCCTCCATTACTTACATGCTCTGTCCATTGTATTCACAACATTTGTCGCCTGAATCACCCATTACCCATGAACTTGCCCATAGAATTCAGAGCATTCCTTGCCAGAATCCCCCATTACTTGCTCTATCAATTATATTCTCCTCATTCATCGCCAGAATCGTCCATGACTGAAATACTCGGTCCACTGTATTCTCAGTATTCGTCATCAGAATCACCCATTACTCACATGTCCTATCGTTTTTATTCTCAGCATTCGTCGCCAGAATGGCCCATTACTCACATGCACTATCCTTTGTATTCTCGGCATTCTTGTCCAGAATCAGCCATTACGCAACTTCTCCATCCTTTGTATTTTCAGCCAGAATCACCCAATATTCATATGATATATCATTTCTATTTTTTAGCATTCGTTGTTACAAACACCCATTACTCACACGCTCTATCCGTTTCATCTCAAGCATTCATCGCCAGAATCACTAACTACTCATATACTCTATCTTTTGTATTCTCAGCATTCGTCGCCGGAATCACCCATTACGCATATGCTCCCTCAATTGTATTCTAAGCTTTTGCCTACAGAATCAACAATTACTAAAATGCTGTAAACTTGTGTATTCTTAGATTTCGTCGTCAGCATCATCCAATACTCACATGAATTATCGTTTGTATTCTCAGCATTCATCGCCAGAATCACCCATTACTCACATGCACTATCCTTTGTATTCTCACAATTCATCACAGGAATCACCCATTAGCCACATGTTCCAACCTTTGTATTCTCATCATTCATCGCATGAATCAGCCATTACACGCCTTCTCTATCCATTGTATTCTCAGCATTCATCGCTAGAATCACCCATTACTCTCATGTTTTATCCTTTGTATTCATCGCTAGAATCAGCCATTACTCACATGCAATATCCATTATTTTCCTTCATCCATCGCCATAATCAACCATTACTCACATGCTCTAGCCATTTTATACTCAGCATTCATCACAAGAATCACCCATTACTCACATGTTCTATCCTTTGTATTCTCAGCATTCATCGCGAGAATCACCCATTACACACATTCTCTATCCATTGTATTCACTGCATTCATCGCCAGAATCATCCACTGCTCACATACTTTCTCATTTGTATTCACAACGTTCATCGCGAGAATCACCCAAGACTCATATGCTCTATTCATTTTATCCTCAGCAAGCATGGCCAGAATCACCCATTACTCACATGCTCTATAATTTGTAACAACAATATTAATCGCGAGAATCAACCATTACACACGTTCTCTATCCATTGTATTCTCTGAATTTGTCGCCGGAATCAGTCATTACTCACAGACTCTATCCTTTGTGTTCTCATCATTCATAGCCAGAATCACCCATTACTCACATGCACTGCACTATCCTTTGTATTCTCACCATTCATCTCAAAAATCACACATTAGTCACATGTTCCATCCTTTTATTCTCAGAATTTATCGCCAGCATCACCCATTACTCACAGGCTATATCCATTGTATTATCATCATTCCTTGCCAGAATCACCCATTACACACCTTCTCTATTTATTGTATTCTCTGCATTCATCACCAGATTCACCCATTTAGTCACATGCTCTATCCTTTGTATTCTCATCATTCATTGCAAGAATCACCCATTATACACCTCTATCCATTGTATTCACTGCATTCTTCGCCAGAATCATCCATTATTCACATACTTTCTCATTTGTATTCCCAACATTCATCGTGGGAATCACCCAAGTCTCATATGCTCTATTCATTTTATCCTCAAAATGCATCGCCAGAATCACCCATGACTCACATGTTCTATCCGTTTTATACTCAGCATTCCTCGCCAGAATCACCCATTGCTCACATGCTATATCCATTGTATTATCATCATTCATTGCCAGTATCTCCCATTACACCCCTTCTCTATCCGTTGTATTCTCAGCATTCACCACAAGAATCACCCATTACTCACATGTTCTATCCTTTGTATTCTCAGCATTCATCGCCAGAATCACCCATTACACACATTCTCTATCCATTGTATTCATTGCATTCGTCGACAGTATCACCCATTACTCACATGCATTATCATTTGTATTCACAACATTCATCGCCAGAATCACCCATCACTCACTTGCTCTATAATTTGTATCAACAATATTCATCGCGAGAATCACCCATTACACCCCTTCTCAGCCTTCGCCGCTAGAAACACCCATACCTCATAAGCCCCATCATTTGTATTCTCAGCTTCCCCCGCCTGAATCACCCATTACTCACATGATCTGTTTTTCGCATACTCAGAATTCTTCGCCTAAATCAGCCATTCTTACATGATATTACCATTGTATTCTCAGCGTTCGGCTTTATAATCACCCATTACTTATATGCTGTAAGATTTTTATACTCAGAATTCCTCGCCAGATTCACCCATTAGTCACATTAGACCAATGCTTAAATATTGACGCTAGTTTAAACCCCACGAATATTTGCCTATAGACTCAAATATAAGCCAACCAATTTCAACGAACAGACTGTAGTATAAATCAGGCCAATCATTATGTATAGTATCACGCATAAACCCGATGAATGTTTATCTATGGCCTTGAGTATAAACTCAACTAGAGTTTTGCTATAGACTGAAGTACTAAACCTGACCAAAGTTTACGCATGATCTTGAGTATAAACTTGACTAGTGTATTCCTGTAGACTCAAGTACTAAACCTGACCTATGTTTACCTATGGCCTCGAGTAGAAATTCGGTTTGTGTCTTCCTATAGACTCTAGTAATAAACTTGACTAATGTTTAACTGGTCAAGTGTATAAACTTGACTAGTGTCTTCCTATATACTCTAGTACCAAAACTGACCAAAGTTTACCCATGACTTGGAGTATAAACTCGATTAGTGTATTCCTATAGACCCAAGTACTAATCCGGACTAATGTTTACCTATGGCCTCGCATATAAACTCGACTAGTGTCTTCATATAGACCCTAGTATTGAACGATGTTTACCTATGGTCTCGAGTATAAACTCGACAAGTGTATTTACATAGAGTTAAGTACTAAACCTGACCATTGTTTACCTATGACCTCGAGTATAAATTCGACCAGTGTCTTCCTATAGACTCTAGTAATAAACTTGACCAATGTTTAACTATGATCTACAGTATAAACTCGTCTAGCGTCTTCTTATAGACTGAAGTACGAAACCTGACCAATGTTTACTTGAATAAAAGCGTAGTGGTTGATATGTAGTATAATCCCTCACTTCTTTAATCCATTCGTACATTACGAAGAGGTTTGAAAAAATGCTTCGTAATAAAAACGAACAACGTTCATTCTGATATTATAATGTTCTAGCAGAAATAATAGGATTGAACAGAAACTATAAAATGTTGAACAGGATAAAGTTTTTGTTATTTTATAAGAACCGGATAATTGCAAAATTACTTCAATATTGTAACTGGCCATCTTGTATCGGGTTGCGCGTCGACATGTTAGAGTGGGTCAATATCTGTACTGGAAAATCTGCAACATCCACGGGAAGGAAACTGCAAGAAACTGGTATGAAGATCACCCAGACCCGATTACAGAGATAGGATCTGTAATAATTTTATGGGATTTTACAATACGCACAGACAGAACAATTAAAGCTAATCACCCAGACATTGTGATCAAAGATCATAAAAACGGAACGTACATTTTGTATTGACATGGCAATCCCTGCAGATTGTAATTTATCTTTGAAGATGGTAAAAAAAAACTATCAAAATACAACGATTTTAAAATGGAAAATAAGGACATCAATAATTCCAGTTGTAGTTGGACCCCACGGATTGATTAGAAAAAGGTCCTTATAGACCCAGTGAGGGGATTCCTAGTTGTCCATGACTTGAAGAAATACAAGCAATTATACTTACAACTATAGCTCACACACTGAAAAGAGCTTCATCTATGTAAAATGTGTGTGATCTTAGGATTTTTTGTTGTTAACTTTTTACAAAAATAATCAGTGGAAAAAAGTATATCATCAAAATTTTATCGTTTATCCGGCTTCATCGCATCTCAAGCAGGCCTCGTACATCCGGGTTCATTGGATTACGCCATTTAAATGGATAAATAAAACTAGAAAAAAAAATTTAAAGAAAAAATTTTCTTTTGTTGAAAGGTTGTTGACAATTTTTGCTATTTTTGTAAACTCTTGACTGTTTTTAACCAAAACATCGATGAGTCAAGTATTAGATAAAAACAAAAAAGAAGCCGATCCCTAACAACACCAGGTTGGCGAAACAGAGCATGAATGAATTGCAATGTAGTTACTCCAGAATATTCAACGCTCGTACTATAAATGTCTTGTGAATGAACAGCCGGACATCTTCATAGTCTTTTTAATCTGCATGAATGAATTTGCTTATAATAATTATGAGTGAAAAAATAAATACGAAAGTCAAGCTAAATATAACAAGGTCTCCATTTCTTTCTTTCTTTTTTCCCCTATCTATCTATCTATCTATCTATCTATCTATCTATCTATCTATCTATCTATCTATCTATCATTCTTTCTTTCTTTCTTTCTTTCTTTCTTTCTTTCTTTCAAAGCCAAACTTTTTCTTTCTTTTTTCTTTCTTTCTTTCTTTCTTTCTTTCAAAGTCTGACTCATTCTTTCTTTTTTCTTTTCTTTCCTTCTTTCTTTCTTTCTTTCTTTCTTTCTTTCTTTCAAAGCCTGACTAATTCTATTTTTCATTTCTTTCTTTCTTTGAATGTCAGACTAATTCTTTCTTTCTTTCTTTCTTTCTTTCTTTCTTTCAAAGTCTGACTCATTCTTTCTTTTTTCTTTTCTTTCTTTCTTTCTTTCTTTCTTTCTTTCTTTCTTTCTTTCTTTCTTTCAAAGCCCGACTAATTCTATTTTTCTTTTCTTTCTTTCTTTGAATTTCTGTCTAATTCTTTCTTTCTTTCTTTCAAATTTATCTCATCGATAAAGTACACCAAAGTACACAATCCATTGTGATTTACACAGCAACTATAGCAGTTATATATATATATATATATATATATATATACGTAGAAATTGAAGTCAAAACCCAGTGACGACAGACTGTTTGATGCTTAAGCGCAATAGTCAGTCCATTTGCGTTGTCTTTTGGTTCGACTATTTATATTTACTCATCAGTGGTTCATTATGGATATACCTATATTCTAATGGTTACATAGGCGTGCGTTAATTGCTATGTTTCGAATTATTCTAGGGTCGATTGAGTAGAAACAATTGTGAACTCAAATGTATTTTTGTCGCTATGTCATAATTTTATTATTTATTGTTGGTTGTTATATACATATCCATAGACACACACACACACATATATATATATATATATATGTGTGTGTGTGTATGTATAATAAATAAAAAATTTCAATTAATTTTTTTAATACCTGCCTTGAAAATCAGCATTTAGAATTGTAATCTTTACTCTTGTTCGACCCTCGAACCTCATCTAACTCAGCTCTTAATCAAGTCTCATCGGTTCATAACAAGCCTCACTG
The DNA here is from genome assembly GCA_903632075.3 of Acanthosepion pharaonis. Taxonomy (NCBI): domain Eukaryota; kingdom Metazoa; phylum Mollusca; class Cephalopoda; order Sepiida; family Sepiidae; genus Acanthosepion; species Acanthosepion pharaonis. The sequence continues at coordinate 510,264 of CAHIKZ030000632.1, forward strand.
GTAAATCACAGATCGGGCGCGCTTCTTTTAGCAGATAGAAAAGACAAGACATAGCAAAATGGTTCCTTTCTTTTCTTGCATCTGTACATCTTCGTCACTGTGTCTATGTTGCCATATGGTGCACATGCGAGAATAAGAGTGTTTTTTTCTTCTCACGTCTTCCCAAAAGTATTTCAATAAGTGGCCATCAAATCAATTCAAAACAGCTCTTAACAGAAGCCAATGACTTACTTCCGGCACAAACGCTCGACAAGTAGACACCGCAGCCTCGATGTGGATATTTATATTTGATAAATACTTACTCACTTCCGGTTCTGATTCGCTGGAAGCTGCCATTTATTTTATATATACCTTGTTGGAATCGCTGACAAGACAAGGTTTCGAAAGTTCGCTGAATATAGTAAAAGTTCACCGTTAAGATCCATAGCTATTTGCTGTCCTTTGAAGGTCAGTAGGCGAATTGCCATGTATCACCGGCCCACATCGTTGTCCAAAAGCAAAAAGTAAAAGCCCCGATTTCAAGAAGTCATTCAGACAAATATTAAATTTTGAAATTTTAAATCAAGCATCTTTTAGTATTAAGAAAAAATCATAATATAATTCAACCTGTTCTAATGTGTAACTGTCAGTCTTCTTCACCAAAGATCAGAGTGGAGTATCTGTGCGATTGTGGTTTTTCTGATTTATTCTACGTGTTTGTACGTAGTATCATTTATACAACTGGTCACACAATACAAGGACCAAGAGACACTACCTCACTATTTATATCAGCCTGCTCATATCTATCTATCTAGCTAGCTAGCTATCTTCATATCTATATCCATTAATCTCACTCTGTTCATATCTATCTATCTATCTATCTATCTATCTATCTATCTATCTATCTATCTATCTATCCCAGTCTGTACATATCTATATATTCATCAACCCCACTCTGTTCATATCTATCTATCCATCAATCTCACTTTGTTCATATCTATCTATCTATCTAGCTAGCTAGCTAGCTAGCTAGCTATCTTCATATCTCTATCCATTGATCTCACTCTGTTCATATCTATCTATCTATCTATCTATCTATCTATCTATCTATCTATCTATCTATCTATCTATGTCGGTTTGTTTACGTATCTGCGCGCATGTGTGTGGAATTTGTTTAGTATTTCATCATGTTCTAATTAGCTATTCTAGTAGCGTCAAAAACCGGTTGTCTTCATTGTCAACCATGGTAGGGGCCAGGTATTTTTTCCCTTTTAAATGCAGGACTTTTGTAGAAAAATCCTCGTACGGCGATTTATTACGATTGCCTAAACAACACAGAGGAAAAGCTTATGTGTAACCGTTAGGTTTCTTCACCAATCACCAGAGAGAGGAGTATCTGTGCGATTGTGTTTTTACTGGTTTATTCTACGTGTTTGTCCGCACTATTTTTATACAACTGTTCACACAATACAAAGACTATAGACATTCAAGCTATAGGATTCTTTTTGGAGTCTGTTCGACAGTGTAACAATTCAGAGGGAGGAAGCTGTGTAAGTGAAACTTCTTCCTTACAAATGGAATACAAAGGAAATGAAGGAAAGTCAACTCAGTGTACATGTTATGACGGGTCCGAGCTGTAACATTTTGGACTAGTACCGTCTTTCCCAATGTGTGTCGCACGCCTCACAGTGGGAGGATTTGATTTTAAGGGGGAGAATTCGAGAATGAGTTATTATCAGCAAATGTTTTCTAGTCAGTCTGTGTGAGTATGAGTATGATACATACGGTGCATATACAGTATGCCTGCATAAAAAATATTTATGTGTATGTATGTACAGGGTGTGGCAAAAGTCGCCCACCCTAGGGGAAATTTATTAAAAGTAGAATGACGCATGAAAATTTTATTTACTATTTAATTATTATATGTGCTGTTCAAAATGTCTTCCTTGTTTTTCAAAAAAACATTTCAATTCTGTGCCTTCATGATTTTTACTGTCATTTTACTGCATTCATATTTAATTCTTTTTTTAAGTTTCTCAATATTTCTTGGGCGCCTTTGATAAACAACTGATTTGAAATGGACCTACAGGATAAAATCAAAAAGTATGAGGATAGGTGACCTTGGTGGCCATTCAACAGGACCTCCATGGTACGCGACTTTTGCTGTACTGTATATATATATATATATATATATATATAAAAGTGAACATTAAGTCAACACTCAGGGCGACAGGCTGTTTCATGCTGGACGCAGTCGA